>BCLH01000239.1:152645-225112 GCA_001602315.1 Zoysia pacifica
ATAGACCTTGGCTGAGTAAGTGTAACATGAAGCTATCACTTGGGTTGAAGTATTGAACTGACTATCTTCCATTCAATTTTTTTTCCATTTTATAGCTGAAGAACGATCACAGCACATTATCTTATTAAGTGCTATGGGGGATTAATCAGTTTTTTTTTTCTTTGGCATCTCATTCCTTAACAGAATTATATGGAATAAGAGTTCAGCCTGTACCACCATTCTCAAGTTTGAGCTGTAAACCTGATCCAGCACTAATTCATCGTTGCTTACCTGATGAACTACTTTTCGAGGTGATGATTATACGAACTGGGGAGGATTTGTTTCATATTCTAAATTGTTCTGCATTTATGTCCATTCCATATGTACGTCATGCCATTCATCTGTATATCTTATCATATCATCAAAATTTCATGGGGAGCTAATATATACTATCGTAATGTATTTTATGCTAGGTTAGATAGGTATTACATATGCCTCATCCTATCATAAAAAGTTGACATGAAATGAAGCTAACATCATACAGCATTGACTTCAGTTATCAATGCAATACAGCTTTGCTTAAGTATTCTATTTCTGTTTGTACAGATTTTCGCACGAATGAGCCCATATACTTTAGGGAGGGCTGCATGTGTTTGCCGAAAGTGGAAATATACTGCACGTAATCCTACATTGTGGCGAACTGCATGTCTGAAAACTTGGCAGGTTAGTCTACTTTTTAATTATGTGGATGTCATGTCCTTACATTTTCCTCAAGCATTCAATTTTATAATATGAAGAGATGTGGAATGGAGGCGAACTATCAGATGGTCCGATCGCTGTATGATTCTTCTTGGAGAAGAATGTGGCTGCAAAGACCAAGAATCCGAAGTGATGGTAATTTTGAAAAACCATTGGATCATTTAATGTGATGCATTACTATAGCATATCTCTTCATATATGTCAGAGTGCTTTGAGTTCAACTTGAACTAGTGCTCCCTGGCATTAGGTGATTACTATAATTTCATCTATAGCAATAAATGAGTAAATGTCTTGAGGTTCAACTTGACCTAATGCTGCCTGGAATTATGTCGTCACATCCTTAGTGGTGCGCTACATCGCCTACTGGGTGTAGTGAACAATTAAAGAAGTTTCTTTAAGATGTACAGCTTATTATATCTATTTCCATATACTTGAATCTTATAGATCACTAAGTATATATACATAGCTTCCACTATCTTGTTGCTTACTCATTTTTTCCTCTTGTTATTGCTGTCTAACCTAGAGCTTTGAGTACTCTGTACTGTGGGTGTTTTAATATTTGTACTGGCACTCTCTCCTTCGTTAGGCCTTTATGTCAGTAGGAACACATACATTCATACTGGAGTTACAGAGTGGCGATTCAAGAAGACTGTCAATGTGGTATGGTGAAGCTGAACTCCTAGATTTCAACGTACTCTCTTTCAAACACTTATCATGATACCTATAGTATGCTTAGTTTTCTTATCGATGTCATAGTATTAGTCTTCACTAGTTGTTAATGCAAATTCTAATGATATTACAATCCTTTCATTTTCAGGTTTGCTATTACCGTTATTTGAGATTTTTCCCAAGCGGGAAGTTCCTTTATAAGGTCCCTATCAGAACTTCTTTGGTGTCAACTTTTCACTCAACAACATGTTTCTCACTTATAACATTTACTCCTCTGTGGAGAGCAGATTTCCCCAGACAAAGTTAAAGATGCTGTCAAGTGCATGCATTTTCGAGCATCAAAAGGTGACTGTGTATTCAAAGGCGACTATATACTGTCCGAGGATAGCCAGGTGAAAATTTGGGCTTTGTTTATGATGTCTTCAACTCCACCTCCTGTATCCTTCCTAATCTGAATCTTTTTTGGCCATGCAGATGGAGTTGGCACTCCTATATCCGGGACATCGTTACACACTTGTTAGGATGAACCTTAGGTACTTTGTTTTAAAATTTTGCATTGCCCTTAATGATTGTTGCCAGCTTCTAGTCCTTGAAATTTATACGGATGTTCTACAGGCTTAGAGGCACTACAGTTGGTGCAAATAACAGGTTGGATGTATTTAAGATTCTAACTACCGGAGTGAATGCAACTGAACTTAAAAATTGGAAAGGCAACATACTTGAACTCGTAGAGGGCTGGGAGGAGGATGAGACTCATGATCCAGACGTGCCTGCTGTTTCCCACAGCAGAGGTTTGGCTCCTTTTGTGTTTGTTCCATTTGAGGAGGTATGCTACGTCATTCTGACTATAATGCCGCTTTTTAATTTATCATCCCAAGCATGAGTGGCTGAGCACTTAGCGTCAATTGTCCAGGCTGAAACTTCGGTGCTAAACCTGCCAGTGGAAAAGATGGATTACTTTGTCCCCGGGTAATCTCATGACGGTGAGGTTGATCCGGAATGAAATATTGCTGATGATACTGCTGCAGCTAAGATGATGGTGATTGAGAACATCAACTTTTGCTTTCTAATGCTAGTGATGGTGTGATATGTAAATACCCAAACTTGTTTTATTTTTTGTCAGATTGCTTGCATGTTGTACGCTCCCTGTTATAACAAGTGGACTGCAGTAGTGGTCATGTACTATAAAGGCTCTGTTTGTTTGGCCTTCTAAGCAGCATTTTGACTCTAAAAGCCAGAAGCCCAAACAACACCGAGCCTCTCAGGTCAGCTTATGGAGTAGCCAGTTACCTAAAAAGCCCAAAATGAACTAGCGTGGTAAAGCATGGTCCGGCTTGCTTCAAAGTGGCTTTTGTGGGATGGATATTTGATTGTCCCCCAAACATTGCTACTCTAGATATTTATCCGCTACTTCCAAGTGTTGATGAACCATGATCATCTCAACCAATCAGGTCTTGATGGAGGAGGCTGATAGCATTCCTAAAGCGTTGATGGCCATGGCGACTAGGGTGGCTGTTATGTGGATTGTATATTTTTGCTTATTCGACATGGGACTATTAATGTATTTTGTGAAGTATCATGTCTTTTGAAATGTAATGAATGGATTATATAATCTTATTTCTATTTGTTGCTTCAAAAATATTTTAAATTCTCTTTTCTCTTTTTTGCATGTTCATATTTTAGTTGTAAATCATGGGCATACTTTATCCTCTCCTCTTTCTGATACACTTCAAACTTTCAAAGGCGAGCAGCCTTGAACTGCTTATTCTTGATGGTTGTGATGGGCTAGAGAATGTTGGTGCTAATTGGCTCCTGTCGTCACTAAGGTTGTTCGTTTGACTGATACAGACCAGCAGCGCCCGTTGGACACCAACTACTGAGCTACCTTTAGAAATTTCCAGTCCCAATGGTGCACCTATTACAAATATAATGGATATCACTGACAATCTCCAAAATGTCTTTACAAGGCTGCACCAAGTTGGAGAGTTTATTTCTACGCGGGGCCGCACAATCTTGAGGAGTTGGATATTTCAGGAACTGGAAATTTGACTTTAGAACTAAGGTGGTAGATGTCCTAAGGCTTAAGACACTTTCTATTGGGTTGAGAGTCTCCACACAATACTTTGTCTCATATCACAATCCTTAAAAACAAGATCATAGACAATTGTTCCCCACAGATAAAATAATAACCACTCATACAGAATTGGCGATTGTCACACTTATTACCTAGCCTGTTAAAGCTGTGCAAAGAGTATGTGCTCCCTAATTAACTTCCTTTCAAGAAAAAGGGTAACATCGCATAGTGTCTATTTTGTAGCTTCTTGTTTTGGAGGGCTCTCAGCCATCTTTTCAGTTACTTCGGTATCATTTTTACAATCTACGCTATTGGCAGCTCTTCTCATAGCGAGTTCTCTTTGCATTTTTGCTTGCTCTTGCATTACTTTTGACATCTCCTTCATTTGCTTTTCCTCTTTCTCCAACTGCATGTCCATTATGAGCTTAGCATTCTTGTCAATAGGTTTGAAGTACTCATCTATGGCAGTTTCCTGAAAATAATGGTAGAAAACGAGCTAGCAAATTATTAAAGATGGATTTGCATAAAATGAAGCATTAGTCTTATTGTCAGCAATCCTTTCACACTGCAGCAGAAATTGAATGAAAGAACTAATCTATATTCTTCTCAGAACATATTCGGCAGCATGTATCATTGCATTGTTTTCAGATGCAAACAACATGATGGCCAAAGGCAAGCGTTGACTACATACTTTTGGGATAGAAACTTACAGCTTCTTCAAGATGCTGATTAAGAGCTTGCATCTGTTGAACCACTTGACGGACCTCTGATAAGATCACTCGTTCTGGCTGTTTCCTCAATTCTTCCTTCCTAGCTTGGGCCTGAATAAATGATAGCAAAGTTAAAAAAAAAGGGGGGAGGGGGGGGGGGGGGGGGGGATCCAAAGGATACAGATATGTACCGATAGTGACAAGTGAGAATTAAGGTAATCAGAATTTCTACGCCGAAATTAGCAGTGAGTGCGACGCTCCATTTTACTACGAGGGAAAGCCTAACCTTTCTTCTGATATCTTCAATGAAAAAAACACATGTCATCCCATACCTCTAACATAACAGCTCTATCTCATCCAAACATATGCAAATGGTATTTTATCGCATACCACTTTCTGGATACTGCAAGTAAACTGTTCTAAAACATACTGATTCATTGCATAATATCATGTCCTACTAATTCATCCAAACAAGAAATGAAATTGGCATAGTGGCGAAAGTACTTGCCATCTCAAGGCGCTTCTGCAGCTGTAGCCGGTAGGATCGGATCCTCCTCTCCTCGTAGCCAGACATCACCCGCACGATGAACCACGCCTTCCTCCCGAACTGAACCAGCTTATCCATCCCGCCGTGAATCAGAGCTCCCCCTCGCCCGCGCCAACACTCTGGACAGATCCGTCCTGCAATGTGAACAAAGGGGACCTAATCAAACAGACCATGGATGCGCATATTAGATGAGTAGGTCACCCCTGGGCAAGCAAATCCACAAACTAAAATGAACGGGAGAGAAGAGTTCGATTCCACTGCTCGCATATGCGGCAAAGGAAGATTCGCTCAGAAGAGAGAATTCCTAGCAGAATCCGCCCCCAAGCAAAGCTAGGGTAACTTACCCAGGAACGAAGGAGATGGTCCAGGCACGAACGGACGTGCGCTCCGCCCAGGGGAGAGGGAAAGACGAGGAGGCCGACGCCCCGGTCGCCGGCGGTAAGCTGGTGAGGCCGGCGATGGTGACACGAGCAGCTGAGCTGCGCTGGGCCTGGCAGCGGAAGATTGGGGAGGGGACTGGGGACCCACTGCGGAATGGGCTTGGGAACGGAATGGGCTGCGGGCCCTTGTGATTTTTAGTTGAAAAGTTAGAAATAATAGAACCTTTAAAATATACTATTCATTTTTTAATGACAAATGAGACTGCGTGAGTACGAATAATTTATTTTAAATTTCACAAAACTTTAATAAGTATATGTCAAATTAATCTAAACTATTAAGATCTAGACTGTTCAGATATCAGAACTCCGATGAACCGACGACACGAACGCATCTCCGGCTCCGCCACGTCGCCTCCTCCTTCGTGAGCCTCCCCTGCAGTTCTTCCGCCATGGCCCCTCCTGCTTGCGTCCTGCTCGACCGCGACGTTTTCTTCCGTGACCATCCCCTAGAGCCACACCGGCTCGAAAAAAAGAAGAAGAACAAGAAGGAGCAGCGGCGTGTTCGGCCCAAGGACCGCGACACCAACGGATGAGCCACTAAGCTTTGACGCCATCGAAGCAGCAGTTACCCAGTACCTGCGGGCCTTGAAGCCCGATCTGCAAGTCATCGACCCCCCGGGGGTAAGCCGCCTCACCATGGTACGGCCACTCTCATCCGATCCGACACCAATCTACAACCGGCGCCTGACCTCCGCCTTGGTCGTCGCCGCCGACAAGAACCTGGTCCTCCTCTACTCTGGGACCTATCGCCCAGCCTCCTCCTGCGAGGGATGCTATCTGATCTGGGACATCGCGTCTTCCTCGCTCTCCACGATCCCCGGTATCCGCAAGATACCCTCGTGCGGGTCCGTCGGCTACGGGGCCAACATCATGGCACGCGAAGGTGGCGCCTTCGTCCTCGCCGAGTTGCTCTTAGAAAGAGGCGGCGTGGTGCTGGGAGGCACGCTATGCCTTTGGCGGCCGTCGTAGTCATCCGAGCAGGATGGAAAATGGGTCTACAAGTCCGGCGACCTCCCCAACGAAGTGCCCCGCCTGTTGATGGTTCACACGTCCTTCTCTGTCCAAAACAGGAACCTCTTTTGCTGGGTCGATCTTCGCCACGGTTTGCTACTCTGCGACCTGGAAAGCCATTGTGAGGTCAACTCGTCAGAATTGGACATGTTTTTTATTCCGCTGCCCCATAGCTGCTGTATCAGGGAAGAAGAACACTGGCAGCGGCTGGACCCGCAAGAGTTCCGCAACATGGCCTGCGTGGACGGCACCATCAAGTTTGTCAGCATGGATGGATACGGGGAGGGCACACCAATCTCGCTCATTACCTATGCCCTCGATCTGAATGGGCCATCCCCTACCTGGAGTGAAGACACGGTGCTGCATCTGAACGCTCTCTCGGCAGATGAGAAATTTATCTCCATGGGTGTGCCATGGATTGAGCCCTTATTCCCTTTCCCGAGCACGCAGGAGCATGATGTTGTCTTCCTTGTCATGCCGGGTGGTGTCCATTATGTGGATGGCTACCCGACTTGGAGGGTGCGAACCATGCTTTCTGCTGACACTCGCAAAAACAAGATCATCTCCACCAACTGTCAAAATTGCCCAGAAATATTTTTGTGTTTCGCGGTACCTATTTGCCTTCAGTGCCTCCCAGCAGGACTCGAAGAATCACCAGGTACAAACTACGACTGCCATGCAGAACACATGCTACTGCTAAGTTTTATCCATTCCAATCGTATTATCTTTATGCTTTGTGTGCAGCTGCTCATGATTAAATGTGAATTTCTGTTTGTTTACATCCAGTTTAGAGTAAAAAAATTATTTATTTAATAGGCCCAAAATGCTCTGTATTAGCTGATGGCATGACAGGCGTATTGTCAATATGTTGTCTTAAAAAAAAAATGCCATCTCTCAGGTAGCCTGATCTTATGATTTTAGTGTTGGACACATGTGGAAAAAGATTTCCGCTTGCATGTCTTTTGTTTAGTTGAGAATTTGGCGTTGGCTACTTTTCACTTCACATTAAGATTATACCGACTGTTCCTTACAAACAAGTGTGTCTGTCTCTTGTAAATAGATTCTGAATTCAGATTGGCAGGACCCTATCTCGTTTACTACACTGAATTCAAAACTGTGCAGTATGCTCCTGATTCAGACTTTCAGTAGGCAATTCTTCATGAGATGATTTGGAGATGAACATAGCAAGATGTTCTCATGTCGGTATTCCTAATTAGTCTTAGAAAATACTACACTGTTTAAATGCTAGTGATAAAGTTTGATATCCATGATTGTCATTGGCACCCTGTTTTATCCAATGTTATTCCAACTTTTATTCTTGAATGAAAGAGCCATTTATAACTGTGCTGCAACCTCCGTTTATTTGTGCCCCTACAACCTACTGTTGTGAGCCCTTTTTTTTTTTGACAAATATGTGTCTGTTCTGCTAGAGAGAGGTGGAAGCAATTGAGATGGAGCCAAGTGCAAAGAAGATGAAGTTTTAATGGCCCCAACAACAGAATCATGTGAAGTTGAAGCTTTGGCTGATCTCTCTCTTTATTTTTGTCATGGCATTTAGCATCATTGCATGGTGTTAGTTCTTAACAATATTGCTTAAAACAGATTGCAGTGCTTATCAATATTCAATGGTGAATTCATGATGTGAAAAATAGTACTCCCTCGGTCCTAATTTATGAGAGTGAAAAAAGTGATATATGTTGAAAACGAAGAAGAGAAAGATAGAGATAAAAAAGTGTTGAAAAATTGAAAGTGTATTGAGAAGTGAAATTGACTTATAATTTAAAAAAACTTAATAACTTTAGAATAACTTATAATTTGGGACAGAGAGAGTAGTTCGGTACTTCAGTCCGGTGGCTGGCGCAGAGTGATTAACGAAAGTTAAAAGATACGGTAACATAGACCAAGTTGAATTTATGATGCCCTTATTTATTTTTGAACAAACGTTTCTGTTATTGCAAGTCTGCAACACTGTCAAATTTAGAAGCAACGGCGCCCTGTTCGTACGGGAAGATGTGCTTTTACCAGGTTGGCATATATTATTAGCAACGCTAAACTTCAATGGCTATGATTTTGTATACGGTTTTAAGTTTTCAGACGGTTGATGTTCCTAAGTAGTGGAAGAACAAGGGTTAGCGACATTGACTGGAGCATCATCGTGTGCGTCAAGTCTGTCACGCTGAGCGTAAGTTTTATTGACCTGACTCATCTTGTGCGGTGCCTGGAGTTGAAGAACTGGTAAAAATCGTGGAAAGGTGTCGTTGGAGGAAGGCGAAAAAGGCAAGGGCAAGAAGGTGAGGGGATACAGACCAACACTGAAAGGCATCTGAATTCTGTGAGACTCGAGCGAGAGCCAGCGCTCGTCTCACTGTCCCCTTTTCTAGAAACAATGGTCCTACAGAAATGCCAGTTTGATGATTCCGTTCTACTCTCTCTCACCCTCTTCTTCGATTTCTCACTCTGGTCTGTTTTTTTTTTCTAATATTAGAAAGGACTAAGATTTCAGAAAAATATAGAATGGTTAAGAAGCGGTAAATCCGCATTAGATGCCCAGGTATCCATTATTCGTAATAAAAAAAGATGCTCATATCCTATTTTTAGCAGGCATATAAAATTTGCACTTGTCAACAAAAGATAGTCAACAATGTTATTGTGGCTAAAATGACAATCTTCATGGTAGGTCCACAATTTACAAAACCTCAACGTCTTCGATAAATGCAGTGTTCATATCGTCTTACTCTTCCATAGTTCTGTTCTATTACTTGATAGTTCACAATACGAAATAACATTAATCATTCAATCTTATCATTCATCATGATGCTATTCACCAGACATGATTCTACGAAACACAACACCAGCAATCAAAAGACTCAGAGCGGGTCATACATAGTAGTAGCAGTTTCCAGTATATGCGCTATATCTTAACAGTAAATTTTATAAATTGCTGTAAGACTTAAGAAGAGTGTCATCGGCACATCCGCACATGTCAGTGAGAAATGATTGTGTTCCAGAATGCAGTGTTTTGTAAAAGATGTGATCAGAGTTTTGATTTGCAGAAGGGCAGTGAGGACATTTATGATTCCTAATGCAACTGCCGTCACACAGTTCACTATAGTATCCGATTGCAGTTTCATCTACTATGTATGAATTTTCCTTGTGTTTTCTACTCAACATTCCAAAAATTAAAATTGGCTAGGCTTGCTACAGGCAGGCTTTAAAAAATGTTCCACTTTTGGAAAACAACTGCACTAGAATCAGTCAAACTTTGTTTCCGTACATGGATCAAAGCAAACTACAGCAACATATTGTGAACCTCTTTTCCAATTTGCAGTTTCCAAATCACCAATCACCATATCGTGAAGAATGCACATGTATCTGGATGGAATGTGCATGGCGGCCAAAATAAATTTGCCTACATATAAGACAAAATATCAAAATATCATATGACCAAGCAAAATATCAATATGACCAAGTTCTGAATCATCTACAGAATCAACAAGTTAGCATTTATTATGTTATATAGGAAAAGGCCAGGGAAATCATATCTTTATATGCATTGACACAATAACATTATACACCCCATGCTTATCTACCATTGTTTTTGAGAACCACTTATCTAGCATTATTTGCAATGTGAAACTTAAACCATTATTTTATTATGATGGTGAAAATTGTAATACTGCACAATATTGTTTGGATTGTTATTATTCAAATTTGTGCTACTCAGAAAAAAAAATATATATTAGTGTTTCCACACTCAATAACAGGTGGGAGAGTTTTTCCCTCTGGCCAATTAAAATTTACAAGGCACATATGCTGGATGGCCAAACATAGAAAGGATAGGGCATACACAATTCTCATTGGTTTATGCAAGAAGAAATCATATTATTAATTGATCTCATTCGGGCCAAACAAAGGTTTTACAAAAAATTGACCTGATTGGCCAGTTGACATTAGGTATATACTGAAGCGACCAAGCAGAAAGCACCAAGAATGCCACCACAGAACGTCATGACCTAAGTGTGACATTTTTTATTAGTAAAATAAAGTAGAATGATTCAAGTTTACAAAATTTCACGAGGGTAGTATGGAGCAGTAAATACAAGCACCACAGAATTGCACCTACCGATGTGCAATTTAAATCCAGAACAATGAACAGTAAGACTATTATTCTTCCTTGTTTCAGCTAGTCCCACCATTATCTACATTATATTTTGTTGGCATAATATAAAATTTACAGAAACTACTTGCCCCATTGCTGGAAACAAATGAAGCTATAATTACTGAATATTGGAATAACAAAGACATCAATTCAAACGAACAATTACAAGATTAATAGTAAGAATCACTAGATCGTTTCCTATTGCTAGATCAATTGTTCTCTGTAACTATTTAAATGTGGAAAGAAGAAATATTTTTCTCAAAAACCGTAAAGCTTCATAATTAAATGCCATTACTATTCCATCGGCACAACCATAATTACCACTTACCACTCTTTAGTTCATTTATCCAAGTTGGCATTGAAACGTGATATTGAAATATTAATCAACTGCCAGAGTCATGATTATTGGGCCTTGTCTTCTTCTAACAGTAAATGAATGATGGATTTGACCACTTCATTGTCAACAAAAGTTGCCATCTGAAATCAGAAAAGCAGATCAGTGTATCGGAAAAGGTAAGTTCAACCTTAAGCGCTAAAAACTATCAAGCAGTCAAGTTATAAATCTTTACATACAAGACCCAGCAAAGTAGTCTACGGTTCACACATTTCACTTATGTAGTGAACAGATATGATCAAAGGTGTATGCAGAGATGGGCAAAGACAATACTGCTGTATGACACATCCAATTCATCATCAAGTCTTTTGTTCCCCTTTGCATGTATAACAACAGGAGACCATACCTCTGGCTTTCTTGTCAATTCTTTCAGAACAGCATCAAGGGTCATCCGAAGTTGTTTGAATAAAACAGCAGTCTGTGCAGCAGCAGACAACCTCAACCATCCATCTATAACAACCACTCCTGTCTGGAAACAAATAACATCAGTTTCCCTCCTGAGGCTCAGATATATTCAGATATCATGTACAATATGATAATACAGACAAGCATCCCCAGGAGTGTGCTCTCTGATCCACATAGACTACCCTACCCTATCCTTTAAAGCAATATTCACATATTTTGTGTACCAGGGTTCCGTTGTCCCATTAGTGAACTCAATATGCTTCATGTTTCAAAAAATTGTCCAAAATTTGCATATGTAGCGCACAAAAAGTTAAGCAGATATGCAAAAATTCATGATCCAATTCAAGAAATAAACTTACATGAAAAAATGTTGTCTTGTTTGGAATGCATTTGCAGTACCACTTGTGTTCTTTGAATCTAAATATCAAATACAAATTTGACAATGGTTTTTTGTGGATTCACTTAACTCTACGAGTATCATTTAATAGGAAAATTGTTACAAGTTAAATTCCCATTTTCACCAAGGTGGATGCCGGAACCCATTGTCACTAGGAATTTCCCTTTCTAAATATGTTTTTCAATTTTTTACATGGAATGTGATACAGTTTCTAGTTTGATCATGACTCATGACAAGTAACAAACATCCAACGTGTTATCAGTAGAAAAGTCATACAACAAAAACTTATCTTAAATTATTCCCTCATTCATTTTTACTTGGCATTCTAGCTCTAGGCACGAGAATTAAGAAGTTAAAAAGGTATGGTACACAGGAAATGAGAGAGAGAGAGAGAGAGAGAGAGAGAGAGATGTTTTAGGAAGAGATTAAGGTGTATTGGGAAGTAAGCATGACAAATATTTGGGAACAAATTTTGAATCCTAAAAGAAAGCAAAAGTGAACGGAGGGAGTACATGAATATCAAGAAAATGTCAACTCAAAGTGTATACAAAAGACAGGGCAAATAATAGAGGAACCCAAGGGTCCAGTGCTCTAGTAGTCTAGCGTATGAGGCAAAATACCTGATGTTGGATTAGCATGGAACCACCAAACAGAAGTAGTGAGTAGGGGGAAATGACACTAGTATCACGCAAAAAAACCTTGGTTGTCTCAACCTGAAATGAGAACAGAGATTAGAATCATAAAGAATGTGCCTACTTTAGATATTGACAATTTAAATCTATATAAAGTTTGTCTGGTGATGAAAATAAAACAGTTTCACAACAAGATGGTGATAACACATTCCCATACATGTCAGCAATAAATATATACCTTTTCAAGAAATGCCAAAAATGGGTACTGCACAACTTTCAAACTGTGGTTTACAGACGATGGGTGTATATGGACTTCCCGTTTTCCATCATACCATCGAGGACGGTCCTTACTGAACAGAACATCAAAGGGTTTTCTTCCTCCAAGAGCTCCAGGATCAACACCTTCCAACGTTGCTGCAATATTAGGGTATAGACCTGCACATATGACCGACTGCACAATGCAGCTGCCACGTTAATATTTTTTTTTGTTCAATATCTAGACATCATATTGATTTAAGAAGTAATGCATTCATATATATAGTATCGTAATAACAAATGGTAAACAAGCATGATGAGTGATGATGGCATCATATACTTCCCCAAAAGGAAGTTTACAAGAAAAACTATCCGCGCGGGCAAACCTATTAGCATTCTATGTCCAAAAGTTGCTGAGATGAAAAGCATCTGATGCTCATTTAAACCAAACTGAAGCATGCTTTCAATCAGTTCTTCATTAATTTGAGAGGTTCGGTACACTATATCTGATCATATTATCAATAATATATGTGAACATGCAAATTCCTTTGGCTAATGAGATAATCAACAATAAGAAGATACACCACAATACCATTATAGAACCATAATGTTCTCCAATTTAATCTTTTGTTTTTCTTGGAGAAGTGAAACAACAGACATGATTAATTTACAAAGGTCTGGCAATTGTGCAATTACCTTAATTACTGAAGTACAGCGAGCATACATGTTGAATGGAAGAGACACATTCGAAAACCATGTCTCAAGATTGCTTTTCCTCCTGCCCTCTTTAAGTCTCTGGAAATAGCAAAAAAAAAAATCACACTTACATTTACTTCTGTTGTGTTTCAATTCAAATCAGTGAAGAAAGTTGTATTAGGTCCTTAAATTTGTGAAGACATGTAAACAGCACATCAGCAACTTGAAAAGTAGCTTGGTGAATCAATCATTGTGAATAAACTTCAACAGTTCATTTTTTTAAGGTTGTTAAATTGGCTAAACTGGATTACAACATGAAGGCAAAATGACAAATACAAAGCATCAGGCGCCTTGGCAAGTGGCAGAATACACAGAAGCACATATTACAAGCTACTTTGTGTGTAGGGGGGGGGGGGGGGTAGACGTACCATACTATCTTTAGGCAGATCTATAAGTCCAATGTCCGCTAACAATGTACCAAATTGTAGACGCATGTCCCTGAAAAGGAAAAAATATGTGATTAAACAGTTTGTAATTCATACATAAATTACTTACACAATGATAAACTTCAAAATTAGCTTCAGGATTAATGATAGCTACAACTAGCTACATTAACTTGAAATTATATGAGATCTAGAAGCAACGGATTTAGCTAATAAACAACCTAACATTTACTTGTATGGAATCAGTAGCAACTAGCAAATTGAAAAGTCATGTTCCCATAGTTAATACAAAGAACTGAGCCTGGCTCGGTTGCGGGTAAAAATTATAACACCTCAATCTAGAATTTGAAGAGTAAAAATCACATATTTTGTTTATGTGAAATTATGTATGAGATTAGGATATTTGCTCCTTTATTCAAGAGCTTCATAAATAGGACTAGCTCATCTTCTGGAGAAAACAAACCTGATCATGTACATCACTGTACTGTTCAAGTAGAAAGAATGGCAAAACTGGCGAGCAAATTTAGCTCCACGCTGCAATTCAAGAACAAGCTTATTAGAAATCCCCCAGTTTTATTGTCATAACCTATCCTGTCTACTACACAAATAAATACACAAAATTCTACAATTTTTTTGTGAGGGGGGAACCCCGGCTGTGTAAAAACTTTATTAATAAAAAGTTCTACAATTAACTGACAAAAAAATTATCAAATGACAGAAAAGTGTGTTCTAGAATTAAAGTATTTTATGACCTCTAGCAGTATCCGTGACCATTTGTCATATGCAATTATCATTAGGACGTGGTCTGACTGCTTATTATCTGTTGCAGAAGTAGATCCATCAAGATTCTCGTTCGATAATGCCACTTTTGCTTTCTCTACATTTTGCTTCTGTAAATATAAATGAAAAGCAGCATGAAGCATCAGGGCATATAGATTGCATAAAATGTCAATCTGAATTCACATGATACCTCATCTTTTGGAGAGATAAATGGTGATTTGTAACTCAGAAAAGCAGCAACAGAAAGAATTGGTGATAGACAGCCAAAGATAGCACCATAGAGCATCATCTGCAGCCACATACTCAGAAGAAATAATAATATTTCCTTAGGGAGCGTACTAGGAGTCTAGGACTAAGCTAAAACTATTGTCAGCAATAACTGGGTATAAAAAGAAGAGAAGTGACTGGGTGTTACATATAGTTAGATCAACTATTATATCTGCCTCTTAGCATAACTGAATTATTTAGCAGGGAAAATTCAGGTATAACAGCACAGGCACATTACTTCGCAGAAAGTGAAAAGAGCGTCAGTGCTATATTTTAACCTCACCTTTCCAATCAAAACATCTACAGGCAGTTTTGCTAAATGATACCCAAGAGGTGACAGCTCTTCATTTCCTTCGAACGCTCCAACCTAAAAAAATAAACAGCATATAATTTTGTCAAGACTTGTGAGATATGGAGAGAAATGCAAAAAAAATGCCATGCATACTTATGTTCATAGCAATGTATACAAATGGTTAAATATAAATAGAGAGTACAGTACTCAACCTTGTATAACAGGTTAACTGCAGAGGAAATAGCTTCTTCAGTTGGGGGCTCTACCGCCTGGAAGAAAACAGTAAAAATGTGAGCAATCATTATCACAATATCAGTGATGCACAAAACGAAATAGAGTACAAATATAAATATAAATTGTTGCCAAGTACTTCACAACAGAAGCTAAAAAGGTGCATAGGAGGCCAGGAGGCCAACCTCTAATTCAACTACTACAGGAAACATTGCATAGAAATATACAATAAAATAAAAAGAAGAGTGATGCGACAGAGGAAACCTTTAACAGAAATGATTTGATGTCTCCCAGATGAAGTGATTTAATTTGCAGACACAACTCAGTCAAAGGCATCCGTAACATCTCAGGCACCTTCAAGCATAGTAGACAAAATATAAATTCCCGAAGGTTAATATTCTAATTTGAGAGCCTTTTTCAATGGTGGTAACATAAAACATACTCCATTTTTATATATTGTTTCCACTAAAACATGTACTCCATTAACTTTTAATTGTCATTCTAGGTCTAGGCAGAGGAATCAAGGAAAACTGAAAAAAGGTATGGTGCACAGGAAACGAGGAGATAAATATGTATTGGGATGACAAAAAGGCGTTCTGGGAAGTGAGAATGACAAATGTTGGGGAACAAAATTTGAATCCTAATGATAGTTAAAAGTGAATAAAGGAAGTACTACCTTTCTGGTCTTAACTAAATAAAATGAAAATGTAGAAAGTAGCTCATTTGTGTGTAACGTTGTAACATTTGCAATACCCATATGGAATAAAATATTAACATCATCTCCTCACTCCGCAGAATGCCATGCATTGGAACCCGACTGGGTGTGATGGCAAGGGTAAAGAAAAGCAATCACCCAGGGCGCTAGAAGAGATATATCTGGCAGCCTGAAGCCTGAACAAGTAAAAAATAACAAGGGCAACCAATAACCTGAAATGGCCGCATAACGTTTTCAAAACGATGCCTCGTATACAAACAGAAACATAACCCAGGCTTCACACGACCAGCCCTTCCCCATCTCTGTTTTGCATTTGCACGAGAAATCCAGTCTTCTACTATGCTTGACATTTTCTGCAAACGTGTGAGATAAAGTAACTAACATCAGAAATCACTTTAAACATTATATCTAAAATTAATGCTTGCCTCATAAAATTTTATTGTTTTGCAAGAATTCCTTTTTTTCGACCTATGCATAAACTTACAAGAATGAGCTCATGAGCAAAAACCTAGAATTGTCAAGCAGCCTGAACGGCCATGTCGAGTTCCACTGGTCTAGTGAACTTCAGAGTTAGAGCATATGACCATATAATGAGTGGAACACAGTGCGACACAGTAGAGGACAATAACAGAAAACACAACTATTACCATTAAGATGTCAAGCATTCGATCATATGTTTATTTATATTTTCTTTTCTATAGCAAGCCCTTTTTAAGAAAAGAAATACTCTACCTCTTCCAAAATAATTGAAAGGCGGGGGCACGGGCCAGGAGCTATCGCGCGGAAAGGGGTGGGGAAAGGATAAGGGCACGCATGGACGGTCGAGAACGAGCATGCGGCTGGGAGCAATGGATGTGATCGCGAGCCGAACGTTGCCAGGAACAGTCTATGAACAGTAAAATAGTGCCTGACAGCGGCAGGTTTACTATTTGATTCTGGCTCTCCTGCGTATTCCTGAAAAAAATGTGACATTCTGGCTCTAGGCATAGGAATTAAGGAGAGGTGAAAAGATATATAGCAAAGAAAACAAGAAGAAAGATAGAGATAGAGATGTATGAGGAACTAGGAAGAGAGAGAGAGGTGTATTGGGAAATGAGAACGACAAATATTGTGGAACAAACTTTGAATCCCAGAATGACAGGGGTGTTATAAAAGAGGGCTGCTAACATGCGTCACCAGCTCCACAAGTCCCAGCTGGCTTCCCATAACAAAACAAATGCTGAAAATGTAAAAGATTTATGACCTTGCGAGGGTTATAACGGTTCTCCTTATGCTTTCCAGTATCAACCACATATATTACATCATCAATTGTAATGCTCGTCTCTGCTATGTCTGTGGCAACAATAACCTGCAACACACAGTAAGTATATAGTAGGTGTAGGTATGTAATGTATGGATAAGAGCGGGGTAATCACCTTGCGGAAATTGTCTGGTGGAGACTCGAACACTTTTCTTTGATCAACAGGTCCAAGAAGTGAATGTAAAGGAAGGATCCAATCAGATGATGCCCCTCCAAATCTAACCGAAGCAGATAGCCTATCAATCAACATGTCAATTTCTGCTACTCCCTGTAGAAGCATCAGTGAGAAGAAAGAATGACCCATAGTGTAAGAAGTGTATTAGCACATGAAGCTTTAAACTGACTTAACACCAAGACTTACAGGTAGAAAAACTAGAACAGCTCCAGGAGGGCAGTTCTCATCAATATAACATATCAAGTCTTCTAAGAGGTCAAAATCAATCACATCTTCGTTCAGGTTTTTCTGTATTGTCAAAAGAACTTCCGTAACAGTGTTCAAACAGAAGGCTGCAAGATAATTTGCTTCAGAGAATGGAACTCACTAGATTTTGGTTGGTTCTCTCACTGTATGTCCTATAGTAATCAGAAGTATAATGAGGATTAACATAGCCTTCAGAAAGTGTTGTTTCGTCGCCCCATGAGGATAAGACAAGGTTCTTTTTCCCCCTTCGGTTATTCACTGAGCTGCTAGCATTCTTCCACTGGGGCATAAGAAAAAGATCAAGGGTAAGTATGGAACTTCATGATCAGAAGCACACAAGTAAAGTGGTTCGCTCTGGAGATCTGAAAGGGGGCACCAATGGAACACATGAATCTTAGAACATATATTAAATATTCACCTAAAATGATTCGGTTTAAGTATCAAACAGGGAATTCCAACTTCACAGGTAAATATCATAGGTGAAACATCATATCCTTGGTTCATGTTCAGTTGGCTCCATGATCAACATGAAGGATCATAGTTTATAATGGACTCTAGAGTGCAATAGTGCATAAGAATACCAAAGAGGACATGTACCACAAATACAGTGGGAAATGGGTTACAAACTCAAGTGATGCATATAAAACATTATGCTACACGGCTTCAGAAAATAAAGAATATGTACTCGATCTAGTATGGCGGTACATGATACCTTTTCTCCATGCTGAGCGAAATATGCTCCCGAAGAAGGAGAATCCAATGCAAGACAATACTCCAGTTGCTCATAAACATCCTCAAGGAAATGAGTTGACACCGGATGTGTTCTTCCTTCGACACTGATCACAGGACATTCTCCAAAATATCGTGAAAATAGACTTGAATCAACAGTGGCAGACCTGAATTTAAATCACGCATAAGAATAGACACAAGATCGCCAAGATAACAAATGTGGGATAATAGGAAAAAGAATGCAAAGGGATGAGTTTTACATGAGAATCACTTTAAGCTTCCTTCCATGTTGATTAGAGCGTCTCTCAACAAGATTCTTAAGAACAATAAGGAGAAAATCTCCCTGAAAGAGGGAAATCAAAGTCATTTAAATAATTTGTCTACCATAGGAACAAATACTGCATGTAACTAGACAAAGAAATAAATGCATGAGTACAGACCAAAATAGTACGCTCATGTACTTCATCTACTACAACATGAGTAACATCACTTAAGTCCGTGTTTCCCTGAAACACAACGGTTAACAAAGTAGATTTTAGCAATCATCAAAACATAAAACAGAACTGGATTCCACTTCAAGCATAAAACTGATATAAGTAACATGTGGCTAAAAATGCATTAATCATATGGGTAAGGGTAACTGCTTACTGATAGTTTTCTAAGAAGAATACCAGTAGTACAGAATAGAAGTTTTGTCTTCTCATTCCTAAAACAACACAAAAAATAAATATTATTACACCTCATGGAGATCTTTATTACAAAATAATAAGCATTGCATGCATAGATCATGGGGGTAGGAGAATAAAACCCACCGAGCACTATCAAGCCGAACTTGATATCCGATCAGTGAATCATTTGATCCAGGTGAAGATTCACACCTTTCATCAGACACTCTTTCTGCCACAGAAATGGCCTATGCATATGTAAGCAAAACCAAGTTATGTTTCATCAGATCTGTTTGATCAAATACAAGCTATAGGATGGTTCGTGAGTAAGTTAAGGGCCTGTTTGTTTCAACTGAAAAGCTGGGTTTTGAATAGCTGAAAAGCCAGCTTTTGAGGAAATGAACTAAAAGCTGAAAAGCTCACCGAAGGCTACTTTTTGGTTTTCAGGTGCTGATAAGCTAAGTATCAGTTATTAGGAAAGTGAATATTGGACCCAACAGCCAAAAGCCAGAAAAGTAGCTTTTCAGCCAAAAGCTCAAAAGCTCCAGTTGAAACAAGAAAGTTGAGGCAGGCTATAGATGAAATCTCCAAGGGCCAAAGCACAGATAAAAAAGAACGTGAAAAAAGAGAGATAAAAAGAGATGAAAAGTGAAAAAAAATGCTGTGGGGGTGGTCCTACCCCCTTCAGGTCTAGTGTTTTTAAAAAACAAACAGAAAAGGAAAAGATGGAGAAATCGTAAATCAAGGCTTTGACATGTGAATTGGTAGCCTCCCCAATCTCCTATCAGCGGTGTTTCATTTTCCAAAAAAAAAAAAAGAATGGCAAAAATAGTTATTGTCTCGCCAAGGCTATCATAATCCATACTTCTTTATCTGGACTTGGATCAGCTATGTCAGGACAATATAGATGGAGTTGTCCTGATAATGTATTATTCAAGAAAATACTTTTAAGTTCAATGTATGGACTTTTTTGAGTGGAATTCAATGTATGACTTTGCAAGTGATTTTCATGAATGAGCAAGGCAAAATCTTCACGTAATACCAGTCAGTAGAAATACTACAGCGGTGTTCTCAAATGATAAGGTTGCACCGTGGTCTTACCGCAATTCTACGAGGCTGTGTGCAAACTATATTGCAGTAACCACCAAGTTCAGATTCAATCATGTCATCCAAAATAAACTGCGGGACCTGCAATAGATGAGAACTAATCAAGAGTCTACAAACCTGGAATTTTATATGACCTGCACAAGTTGGTTCCACTGTTCCATAACACATTTTGTAGTACGTATCTTTCAAAAATCGACTTTTTTCGAGAAGGCATACTCGAATAATATAAACATTGCATTTAGAGACATTGCCGAAATGTGTCAGAGAAAATATAAAAATAGTTTATCACTAAATAGAGATATTTAAGGTATAAATTAACAGCGTTATGTATAACCCATAGTTACACTAGTTTGAGTGAAAAGATCGCAATCTTATACCTAAGAAAGGCTATAGAGAAGAAAACTGCAGCCACATAAAAATTATGATGGTAATACTACCTATGCGATAATAGGATAGCCCTGATGGTTCACCAGTAATACAAGGGAAAAAAACAGGGCGTCCAACGATCAGATGAGAATGGTAAACACAGTAAACTAATGGAATTGTCTACAAAAAGACAGGATATGATTGTATGCTATAATGCACAATAGACAATACATTGCCTAAACCTCAGAATATTTACATCTTAATAATCATTGCCCTGAAGAAGGAAACCTTGGCAACAAAAATTAAATAGTTAATAGCAGGAAAAACTTCAAAGAAGAGGTAGATACCTGAGTTGTTTTCCCACATCCAGTTTCTCCACTGACAACAATAACATCATTCTCTTTCAGCAATTGTAGGAAATGATTTTTCTGTCTGGCAATCGGTAGAGAAGCTCTTGCTTCCAGCATTTTCTAGATTCAAGGTGAAAAATAATTCATTATTAAGAAAACAAAAACGAACACAAAATTTAGGAAAATGCTCCTGGTGGATTGCACATATATTGCATACCAAGTAATTTGGTAGCTTCCTTTTATCTTCCAACTGCTTTTTCAGAATTACACTCTCTGCTTGCTCTGATGATCCCAATCCGAATTGTGGAAAACAACAAACAGCCCGAATGTTACTAGCAGACAAAGAAGGAAAATTGCGAAAAAGGATAGTATGGCTTTCACTCACCTGACCATCTGAGATAGAAATGAGAAAAAAAAAAAGGGAAAATATTACCAATACCACAGAAAAAAAGAGGAAGACATATTATCAAGGTTGATGGGGGCGATAGCAGTTAACGATGAGCTGTAAACTTATGAAGCAGCCCAGCAACTGTATACATGATGATATAATTTTTCAAGAAAAGTGCTAAGGAAAGACTATTGGTTCCTCCACCAACAAATATATGGATTCCTTGCATTGCAAATTTTTCCACAAATATAACATTTTCTGGTAATATAAAGAGGCCCAACCCTACAAATGTCATTAATGCGTGGGTACAAATGCTTGATTTCTAAGAGGAAATGCCAATGGATTTGCATGCATGATTTATGAAGTTGCCATTTTTATTTAGGGCACATGTATCTTTTCCATGAAATATTAACCTCTTTTAAATTTTCTAGAAATCCTTATGTATGTGGACAGAGGAAGTACATGCCAGTAATATGACTGTCATCGGTGACAGAATAGCATATCTTGGAAAGGGAAAATGTACTCATGCACAATTAAGATTGCTTGATATTATCCAAAAAATAGCACAATTAAGATTGCTTAATATTATCCAAAAAATATTTCAGAAAAATATTGTTGAGATGATTGCTTGCATTCACAACTTACCCATATGACTCAGCATAGTAGTATCTCTTCTCTCGTATACAGATTTCTTGTTTTCAGTGCTCCCAGAATCTATGAATGTACCACCAGCAGAACCATCTTCAATTTGAGATGTAAAAATCGTGTCAGCATCGATCTTCAATAACATATCCACAAAGTCAGCTCTTCGGCTATCCTCTGTATCAAGCACCCTTGAACTTGATGATAATTCACCTGTTTCATGAAAACATAAAATGTGCAATTAGTTCATATACCATAACAATTCACAAAAATCATCAAAAAAAAAATGAAAAAATTTCACCAACCTTCTTGCCATTTTAAAATAAGTGATGAGTATGGCTCAGAAAGCAACTGACGTAGTGGAAGGTCAGCAAAGAATTGATATAGAGCAAAAGCTGCTACTCGATTTTGAGCTTCCTGTTCATACATTTAAAAAGTGTTTATTAGTGCTAACTACTACAGTAAGGAGTAGCAAGGTTATTCTATCATGAGCTGTTAGGAAATGACATCTCCCTGTAGCATATTGGTACGACAACTAAAGAAGAAGCATATCACTCAATGCTAGCTCCAGTTTTCAATACATGGCATTAGTACAACTTTGCTCAGCTCAATTCTATTAAAAATCAGAGGGAATATAACATTTATTTAAATTAAATTGATTTCTTTGTTAGAAGTGTTAATTGGATATGAAACAGAAAAGCTTTAACCTCCACAGTTCCATATGCTTCATCTACTTCAGGTAACTGGATTTTTGTCAAACCTCCAGCCTTCCGACTCTTACCACGGCCAGTAGCACCACGTAAGACATTAACAGCATATACAAATTTACGATCTTTCTCAGATGTTTTGCTATACTTAGGTGCTTCCCAACCAAGTTTCTGACACAACTTTTGTAAAACAGCTTTTGGCATTTTACCGCAATCTCCCTGTAGTTAAAATAGGAAGGTGAACACCTTAATAAAGACATAGCAGAAGCACAAATCAAAGATGAGAAATGTTCCATCGATATGAGGGCAAGTTTAAAAGCATATTACCTTCTTCCATATGTCATCTATGTTTCCGAGAAGATGGCCATAACCTTCATGTGCTAATTTCTCTAGTTTTTGTTGTTTCAAGATTTCTGGAGCCACTGCATCCCAAGCAGACGAGTCTTCAAAAAATAGGTTATCAAGCTCTACTTCCTCTTCAATCTCCTTTGTACAAGTTTCACTAACATCCTTAGGAATTGCCTTTTGCAAATCGGATCCGTCATCTGTATTGATGAAACTGCCAGATTTATTCTCAGTTGCTCCTGAATCAATAAGATAGCCCTCAATGTTTGCAGTTTCTGGATTTGAAGTCAAATCTGCTGACTGACTTATTTGTTCCTTGGAGTTTCCATGTTTGGAGTTCTTTTTCTCAGCTGAAAAGTGAGGATAAATCATATGATAATTAGGATGGACTAATAAAAACTATGATATTTTATCATAACCATGTAAGAAGTAGTAGAAGAGATGAATCATAACACAAAAACCAATGATACAATTTGTAACGTTACCCTTGCTCTTCCGCCTACTCGGCTTTGCTTCAAAAACTTCAAAACTCGTTGTGCAGTGATCTTCCCATGTCAAGGAATCATTCGAATTTGCATCATCATCCTAACATTGACAGCAGCCAAATGAAAATATATACCATGAAGCAGAAAAACGAAAGTAAAAAAAAAGGCATGGCACAGTTATAATTTGGACAAGGCAGAGTGGAAGAGGCCAGTAAACAAGAAATGGCACTCAATTGCAGTGATAAATTACTTGTTCATACACTAAATACCTCCTCTTGCCGTTCCATGTATTGCCGTATCCATGCAGCTTGAGATGAGCGCCCATCATCCAATGACACATCCTCTTCTTTACGTGAAACAATTTTAGTTTCCAATCCCTCAGTTTTCCTCTTCGTCTCCTCAGGTTCACGACTCCGTGGCACCCAATTGTCTTTGGCTGTGGACAGTACCTTAACAGAACCCTCAGCTTCTGCAAAACACACAATTATGATTACAACGCATGATTAAAACACAAAAGCATAATGCCCCATAATTGAGTCCAATCAATGCCACGATGAGCTTATACAGCCATATGAAGAAACAAAATGTAGAAGAGTACAAACAAATATGCCCCAACAGGTCTGCAGGGCTACTTCACACTTAAAACAGGCGAATCGCAAAACATTAGCCAAATAATTAATATGTCAAATCCATCCTTGAAATGTGCAAGAGAACAATCACATCGCATCGCATATGCATGTTAATGAGCAAATGCGCAGAATGTTTACATCAAAAGCACACGCTCATTTTTTTTAGAAAACAGAATTACATTCCCGCCTCTGTGTTTCCACATACAGCTTTTTAAAAGCACAAGCTCATAGACTGGTGAGGGCACACTCGCATGAACAAGGAAAGGAAATGTGCCTACGGCCGTTTACAGTCTGAAAGCGTTAAACCCTATATCCTTGCATTCCGTACCTGGGCGAGAGGAGCTGGCACCAGTGCCGCTGGAGAACTTGAGGGGGAGCTCGTCACCGGGCAGATTAAAGCACAGCCAGTCCAACGCCGACTCAAACGTCGCCGAATCCTTAAAAAAACACCAAAACCCATCAGTTCCCAGCAAATTCTAGCACGCAGCGACGATCAACGTATGCTCGAGGATACGCACGGATAGAGCCGATAAGGCCTGCTCGATTTGCGCGGTGGAGAAGCCCTCGAGAGCGAGCTTGTCGTACACGCCTCGCAGCCGCCGGGCCTTCTGCTCCCTCGACTCGCTGCGCGCCAAGGGACTGTCAGCGGGAGCGGGAGCGGGCACGGCGGTGGCGGAGGAGTTGAGAAGGAGGCGGCGGAGGCGGCGCTCGTTCTCCGAGGAGATCTGCAGGCGCGGCGCCGCAGGGGCGGCGGACGAGGAGGAGGACGTCGACGAGGACTGCTTGGGCTTCTGCTTCTGCTTTGAAGCTGGCTGCTTCTTCTTCGGTGCCATTTGGCCTCGGCCTCGCTGCCGCCGGAGCGTGATCGTCTCCAGCGACGGCGAGCTTCCGGAATTCCGTAATCGCGGGGAACTGCTGCGTGGGGGGGGGGACAGTGTCGAGCCGTCTTTTGTGTCAAATATAATTATGGGACCCACATGTAAGGGCTTGGCACTTGGGCTGGGCCCGTGGGGCTTGGCAACGATCTGCTTTTCCACTTTTCGCCAACAGAATGCGTAAGGGCCCGATCCAAGTCTTCTTTTTTTTTCAAATTTCATTGTAACTCACTTTTTTAGTCACAAAAATGTTTGAATTAGATCTGTGATTGAGAAGGACTCAGCTTTTTCGTCGAAAGAGGAGGCGCACGGAGTTGTTGCAAGTCAATTGAAAGATTGAAAATCTTCTTTTTGATGTTTGCTTATTTTCAAAGATCAATTGCATGTATAAGGGTGTCTTTTGACAGAGCTTTTAGTTTTTAATTTTTGATTTAATTTTGATTCTCTGTAGAGTGTTACTGTGACTGAAAATAACTTTTTTTTAATTTTTAGGATAAACTTTTATAATTAAGAGAAAAAATTATTTTACAGAATAAAAAAAATATTTTTTTCAACTCTCAGCCTCTTAGTCTTAGTTCATCTCAAAAAATCACTTTATAGAATCAGAAGAGAATCATTTCTTCTGCAAAGGGCCTTAAGACATACCTGATTTTCATACAGAGCTACGAACCAAACACATGTAATGCATGGTGCCTATAAGGTGCAGAAATGCTAAGCTAAAAAATTCTTTCCGACGTATTTTTTCCTGACTAATTAACCACTGCATCAATTTTTCGCCGGAAATCTCGCATCACACCGTCCACGATGCCGAGCGCCTGAGCACCGGCTTGGTCATGGCCTTGTCCTCCTCTAGCGAGATCATGCCGAGATGGGATGGGTCCTCCAGCATCATCTTGGCCACCAGGTACCCGGCGATGGACCACGTCTGGAACTTCCTCGCCTGCTTCCCGACGTACCGCCCGAGCTTGCTGTCGTAGTACTCCGGCCAGCCGTCCTTTGCCAGCCTCGCCTCGGTCAGCTCGATCGTGCGCCGAGCGATCTTCAACCGCCCGGTCTTGATGCACGCCGCCGTGAGCAGCCACAGCAGCACTGCATCAAAATATTACAGTTGATCAGTTAAGCAAGCGTGCAAAGAGGAATTACACTGAAGAAGAGATCACTGGCGACTCACCTGGCCACGACCCTCCGTTGTGGTAGCTCCACCTGGTGTTCTTGGGGTCGCACCCCGTGACGATCTGCCACTCGTGGCCCTCGACGGCCGGGTAGCATATCTTGAGCGGCATCTCGCCGATGAGGTCCTCCCAGCGCTCCTCGATGAGGTCCATGATGGCGTCGGCCTGGTCTGGCGTGGTTAGCGAGGCGAGGATGGCGACGCAGTTGCCGAGCGCGAACCAGCGGAAGTCCATCCGGGCGGGGCTGACGTTGCCGACGAAGTAGCCGCCGCGGCTGGGCATGAAGTCAAAGAGCCAGTCCGGGATGGACTCCGGGTTGACGTTGAACTTGTTGACGGCCGTGTGCGAGTACTCCTCCGTCTTGAACCGGTAGATGTCGTTGAGCTGCTGGAAGTCCAGCCAGAAGTAGCTCCGCATGTGGTAGCTCAGCGCCGTCAGCCGCGTCAAGATCCGCTCCATCATCTCCTTCCCCTCCGCGTCCGGCTTCAGCATCAGCAGCGCGCAACGCAGGGCCATGAAGAAGAGCGCCTGGATCTCGATTGGGTACCCGTACACGCCCTGCGTGCAGCAACAACAACAAACATGACACGGTGATTTCCATTTTCTTGGCAAGAATCTATCGATCAGCTTTGCTTAATTCTGACTAAGGTTACCATCCTGCGGTCGACCATGCAGCAGCCGTCGGCGCAGAGCAGCGTGGGGAAGGTGTCGAAGCCCTCGGCGAGGCACTGGTTCATGATGAGCCGGATGCCCTTCTGGCACATGGGCGTCTCGGCGAGCGTCATGTCGCCCGTAGACTTGGTGTAGGCCCGGAGGATGATGATCCACCAGAAGCCCGAGTCCACCGGCGCGACGCGGCCGATGGCGCTCTCCCCGAAGTCGGCCTCGAGCTTGTCGACGCCGCGCTTCGGGTCCTTGAGCACCTTGAAGCTCGCCGGCATGGCGCCCTCGCCGAGCTTGAACCGGTCGATCCGCTTCTCCCACCCCTGCAGCAGCAGCGTCTTGAGCAGGAAGTTCCGCACGATCTCCGGCTCGCCATTCATCAGGAAGGCCAGCGCGCTCGGCACGAAGTCCCTCACGAACACCTACGAAGTTGAATCCAAGTCAAGTCGTTCACAAAAAGAAAACCGTAACAGAATCAAAGAAGGCGCGAGTTTACACGATACACAAAGAGAGAGAAAAACGGAGCACGAAAGATTGTGCGGTCTGAGCAAAGGCCAACACGCCGTTGTCGTGCGCTACCTGGTCGTAGTTGAGCACCTCCCCCGCGGAGTGGTCGACGGCAGCGATGGTGCGATGGGCTGGCCGCGGAAGGCCACGACGGAGCGGCGGAGCGCGTCCCAGGCCTCGCCGACGAGCGGGTGGGGCTCGAACGAGAGCCGCGCGGACGAGGCCGGCGTGCCGCAGAGCGACCGCAGCCCGCCGCCGGGGGAGTACATGCTCTCGTAGCTCTCCATCATCGTCGCGCCCCCGCCTGCGCCGCGGCCCGTCCCGGAGAACGAGAGCTCGCTGAGCGAGCGGTCGTCGAAGGACCGCTGCCTGTCCACGTTGATCCGCGGCCGGTGGCTCAGCAGCCGCGTCAGGTCGAAGTCGTCCGAGTCCGCCAGCGACGACTGCGACGACGCCTTCCGCATCGCCGCCGACGGATCCATCTCGAACGCCGCCGCCGCCCCCGTTTTCGAAACTGGGTGTTTTCGCCGGTAGTTCCCCTTGCCCGCCCGCACGAACACGACGAGAACGGCGATGAAGCAGCGGATGCGGTTGAGCTTTTGTGAGCGAGTTCGGCCGCCGGAGCTTGGTTTTATTCCCCGGCGACTCGGGGTCCGAGTCGGTTGCCGCGCGGCGCGGCGAGTCGGGGTTGGAATCGGGCAGCGCGGCGCTCTGGGTTCGGTGTCGGAGTCGGGTCGCGAGTATGGCTCAGCTCCGCCGCGGGCATGCGGGTCACATATAAACGGATCGGGCGCGTGCGGGGAAATGACGTGTGGGGACAGGAAAGTGGAGGGTCCACGCCTGGGGTTCCATGAGGGCCCATGCCGACGTGGCGCGTAGGCCGTGTCGGATTGGTTCAGGGTCGGCTCGTCGCCGTTTGCGTGTGCCTGGGGTGGTGACCAAGAGGCGACTCACTTCCCCAACATATTTCTTTTTGGGGATTCTCAACGCGTTCTGGATGGAAAAAAAAAATGAACAAAGAATCAATAATGCACGATGTTTCATTCTTTGTTATTTGTTTTTAGGTCACTGTGTTAAAATGACCGGTTTGAAAAAAGTTTAAAAAATGTTAAATGCAATAACCAGTACTGCCTCCGGTTAAAAATATTGGCACAGTTGATTGTTAATATCATTTTTTTAACATTTATGTTATTGAAAAAATCAGATATATAAAATTATTAGTTGTATTTTAATTACCTTTAATGAAAAAAATTATAATAAATATATATATATACGATATTTATCATACTTTTTCAATTAGACAAATGAACGATGTTACATTAAAAGTTAATTATGTCAATGTTTTAAAACTTAAGTAGCACGTAGTGCTCATACAGAAATATATGTAGTATGAGATAGTCCTTGTAAATTTAGACTTAAGATGATCTGGACAACGTAGTCTCTTTTTTTCGCACGACGGCACCTCGGATTGTCTGGAGGGCGCGCGTGCATTGAATCTGTTTGTGCCAGTGTGCCGTGAATTTGCCTATCTGCCATGGCACTGAAACAATCGTCTAGTGGATAGTGGAAGCAAAGCATAGCATGAACTGTGACAGCTCCTCTGAATCTTGTAGCAGCTTCCTGCGCAGGAAGACGAGATCAAACGGACCAACGGGGTCACCGCTGAATGAAGGGGAAAACAACGTGAATCATTCCAAATGATTGGTTGTCAGTCGCCGTGTTATCATGCACGCAATCGAGAAGACCGGGCAAGCTAGCCGCTGGACGAAAACACGGCCGGGTGAAAAGATTGCAGGCCGCGCGAAAACGGGTTCTGAATCGATCAAAGCGTATCTGCCGCTCGAGTCCAGAGTGCCACGATGTCCGTCCGGCCCGCATAATTCGGTTCTGAAACTTGACCGGCAACCCAGAACGGAGTCACCGAGTCACAGGGATCGCAGCCTGGGCAGATCCTTCGGTTGTCGTGACGCGCCCGTCTCATGAAGCGAAGCGACACCCGATCGCCACGCTCTTCGGAGCCTTCACGTACGTTCACTTTCGGGCGCATGATCATCCTTTGGTTGTCGTGACTAGCGAGCTGGTGGCTGCCTCTCCTTGCTGAGCGGGAACCCATGGTCTCCTGGTCCCGGCGACCGGCCGGCCGTCTGTTGTCTTGTCACGACAGCGATCGAACATGATGGGATCTCGCCTCGTGCCTCTTCGACGTGGCCGCTTCGCCGGCACAGCCCCCGTCCCGCTGCATCATGCGTTCCGAGAACGTAATCGATGGAGATGTCGATCGCTGCCATTCTTCTTCTTCCAGTAAGTTCGCGACGACATGATTGTCTATCTGGTCCGTGCACGACCCGCGGCTCCCCCGCGCTGGGCGTGCATATCCGCGACGCGAACGTGCCCGCCGTTCCCTCTCAAGGCCAACCGCCCACACGCCGCACACGGGCGCTGGTGGCGGCGTACCCGCGGCGCAGGGCAGCTAGCTCGCGCGGTGGCGAGTGCTGCCTGGTGGCCAGGTACCCAGATAGTAAGAGCGTCCAGGGACGGGGCATGCATGGCGCCGACGTCGCGCGGTGCCTTTGCCAACGGGGCGCGGGCACTTCGCCTGGGCCCGGTACGCTGCTCCCATCGATCGCTCATTGACTCACGACATGTGCGCGCGATTATACGAAACTGTGAGTGGTATGTCCTGGACGCTGACCTTGGCTTCGATCGGGACCCTGCAAACACGGATCACCGGATAGGCTTGAGCTACCGGGCGATCGATCCACCACCATGGAGGATGGAGCGCAGCTCCTGCATGTGGTCCAAGGAAATGTACCTGAACATTGGCGAAGACGGAGACTAGAGACTTTTACTGAGTGAAAAGGGCACAAGTCACACCCAAGGCCCTAACCTTCATGTACAAGTGACCTGCTTGGTCACTGTTCAGTTAGCCTAATTCAGCTCTGTATAGGCTAACACGTCGAATAAAAGTCTCTTTTTTTAAAAAAAAATAAGATTTACCTGAAATTCTGCCTACCAAAAAATATGCAATCTTATACGACACTACCAAAAGGATACTGATGCACAATGATTCTGGTAGAAGAATGCTGATACACAAACAGAGTACAAGATAGTCTTTGTTGCATTGTTCGAATGCAGGGGAAAAGTGGTTTTCCCTCACATGAGTAAGTATGGCAGTCCACAGTATCTTGATCTTGCAATACTACCATCTAGGAAAAAAATTTACGGAACAAAAAAGGAAGTAGAATGGATTTAGTTTCATTTTCTTAAGGAACAGTGTATTTAGTTTCAATAACTACACACCATAATTCACGGAATAGCCATCCATCGAGGCTGAGGAAAACAGAAAACTAACCTTTCTTTCTCCGTGACAGTGAGCTATAAACAAAACACCAGATGAACACCTTATTAATCCTGTAAGTTGTACAAACTTTTGGCAGAGTATAATAACAAAAAAAAAAATCACATACTGTTTAGAGTATACGACGGGGCCTGAATTTGCAGTCTTTAACATACACAAGAGGATGCTAGTTCCTAAGTTCCAAAAACAATAAACAACTAAAATAAAAGCAGAAGCACAGAAGGTTGAAGATGACGATCACCAATAGATACACGTGTCAGAATCAATAGCCCAAACCAGACTTCTTCAGGACTTGCGTCAGTAGACAGTTCGAAATCTAATCTCTGAACTACATCTCCTGGTAGATAGGTTTGATGCAAGGAAGAAGCTTCCTTCACTCTTCATGAGCTCGTCTTGGCTGAGGTGTATCATCTTGTCCAGCAAAGTACAACATGATGACAAGAAGTGCAATCACAAATATAAGGATGTACAACGAGTTCAAGCTGACCAGAGAGTTCAGGAAACCCATGAATGAAGGGCCACTAACTTTCTTCTTTGTTGTTCTTCCTGCTCTGTACCCCTCAAGGAATTGGCTTATTTGGGATGCTTGATCACCTTCTTCTATTCTATCTGAACCATCCACCTTCACCAAGAAGCATTTTAAGTCAATCACATTTCATAAATCATACAGGGCATTTTCTATTGACATTGATCAGTGAAGAAAAGAGTAACCTTTTTTTTTAATCTTAAACAAGCTTTACTTTTTCAGAAAACCAAGATATTAAAAAGATCAAAAAAGGAAAAAAAAACATCACATGAATGTGACATAACTAATTCGAACATGCCCATAAAACATTACACATAACAGTTCTTTTTTATGGATGCTGCTATTAGCAAGTAGAAATTGTTTACTGAAGACGCATTTTACTTACTAGTTCATATTCCTCATTTCTGTCCCACACCAATAGCTTTGGCAGCTGTGAGCTCTTGGAAATATCGAAAGTTTCCACAAACTCCTCCCATTGCTTGACTCCAACATATCCAAATACCAAATCACGGTTTGCGCTAGCAGCAGATCTCAGAACTTTTACCAGCTGTGCAGATTTCTCATCCAAGTCATTCTCCAAAATCGCAAGAACAACTTTTCTCTCATCATCATTCAACATTTTGAGTGTCTCTGTATTGATTGGGACAGTCAACGGAAGCAGGGATTGTCGAACAAAATCTTCCAAGAAGTTTCCTATGTCCCAAAGTATAACACAATTAGAAACAAGGCTCATACGCATGATATGATAGCAATTAGGGAAACAATATCAAGTTTCAATATTTTCAACTCAGCTGTTCATAAGATGAAATATAGCACTACAAACAAAAGCATTAAAAATACAGAAAAACTGTCATCAACACAGTAAATGAACACAACAGAACTTTTCAAAAGTACCTTCAAACGGACCATAGAATAAATTTTGTTCATTGTATTTTGGATGGATAGCAACTAGTGCAGGGACCTTATCAAAATCATAAGCTACCATGATGTCTTCGGAATAATCTTTTGCAGCAGCAAACCAAGCTCTTTTCTTGTATTTCCCGCCATACTCAGCAATCAATGACTCATTCACCCCAAACCCAATGAATATAGGAAAACTCGTGCCAGCATTCTCAACAAAATTCTTTATCGCAGAGTCTGACTCAAGGACAGAAACATCAGGTGCAACAAACTTCTTCAGATTGCGGACTAGCTGATCAGCTTTCCTTGAACCAGTGTATTCAATTGGGGCACCATGGATAAAAAGCATAAGAGTAGGGAATCCACTGCATATAACACATTCAAAATATTATACATGCTATATAAAAATCTCTACTCCCAGTGAAATCTACTACAGGTAGTGGGGAAGCAAGCACTTACTCAACTCCATATTTTGATCCAAGTTTACGGTACTTGTCAGCATTTACTTTGGCCACAACAATGGGCTCACTCAGCCCGGCCAATAATGGTGCAGCTTCATCTAACTGAAATGGCAAAAAGGGCAAAGTCAACACTCAAGATCGATCCTGAAAAGAGATGTCATGGAAATGACCCAGAATTTATGTTAGTACAAAAATGCTAAGTGCATAATTTGAGAATTTACTGATGGAATCCACACATACTAATGCACCTCGTTGAATGGAGCCATGTGTGCGGCTGCAACTTCTTTTTTCCACAATCAATGTACAAAAATTAAGGTGAAGGCACACACAATCTCACAGTTTTTTATATTACTATTGAATAAGGATTTCCATTGAATAAGTACAAATGAATGCTGAATCTCCTCTGCGTTCTCTCGGGTTTAGCCCTAATCTCCTCGAGTTCATTGCGACACGTAGTGAACACGCGACGTCCCCATCAACCCCCCTTCCACAACACGCACACAACCACCAAGATCCGCAACTGGAATGGAACTCAATTGGCATCACACCAAGATCCACAAAGACATGGGCATCACAACTAGCAACTCGCACAAGTTGACAGGTCGACAGGGTAGAGGACGCGTGGTGCTCGTACCTCGGGGGAGAGGCGCTTGCAGTGGCCGCACCATGGCGCGTAGAAGTCCACAAAGAGGAAGTCGATGGCGGCGAGCGCCGCGTCGAAATTGCTCTCGTTCAGCTCTATCACCCGCCCGTCGCGTGGGAACTCTTCTCCGGCGGCGGCCCCGCGGACGGCAAGAGGCGACAGGAGAAGGGCGAGGTGGAGGAGAGGAAATAGCGGCGGACGCAGAAGGGCCATCGTCGCCATAGCCGCAAGGCGGTCCGATTCGATCTCTGCCGCGCGTCGGATGAAGTAGTTCGGGTGCTCACGGAATCTGTTTGAAGGGGAAGCGCTTTATTCCGTGATTAAATGTTCATATTTGCCCGGCAGAGTTTTCAAAATAAAATATATATTTTGTCCTGCACAATCTGAAATTAGTTTCCCGAATTCAAAGGAGCCATCTAATTTCAATTTAAAATTTAATTTAATACATATCATTAAATTTTATAAAATTTAAAATAATTTAAAATATATCATTCGAACTCACATCTTATATTATTTCCTTGTAGAGTCTCTGTGAGTTTCATCCGTCATTGAATTATCCGTCATATTATTTCAATTTAAAATTAATTTGATACTTGCACGCTTGAATTTATATTACTTAAATGCGCCAATACACCAGGCTGGTGAATGTTAAAAAGTTTTTATTTGAAACAGAATGTTAAAAAGTTAGAGCCGATAATTCCAACAAAAAAAAAAGAATTGAACAATGACTCCAGACGAATTTCAGCATTAACCATCCTTACGATTTGCACAATTTCTGGCGATCACAAATGTGGCGTATCAAATGAACCACAGTAAAAACTTACGGACTGACTGAAATCTTATACCCTGGAACATTCATCCCTTATTACGGCATCATAAGTATATTCATACATAAGCAAATGACACCTCATAAAGGTAACGCCTGCAACCGCTCAGCATGAGTGGCGTAACAGGATCATCGGGGGAAAATAGCCAGCCAAGAAATCCAGCAAACAAATAGTATCACCGCAAAGGTTCTCCCGCAGCCTGGAAAGTTCAAGCCACGATATTATTAACAGAAAGTTGTTCTATATAAAATGGCAAGAGATGAGGTTACAGCTGGTAAGAAATGGATAACATGCAACAACAAACACAAAGCGAAGTCCAAACTTCACAAAATTCTGCTGAAATGATGCCTTCGATAGTGCAGGCCTTGAGAGCATGATAGCTCATCCTGAGGCAGTCTTCTTCTGCTGGAAAATGACAGCGTATACAGGAACTCCAACGCCTATGCCAACTGCTCCTATAACGGAAAGAGTAACCTTAAGTGCCTGGTGCTTCATCCTGTGCAAGTTGTACATGTGCTTGGCATGGAGGTAGTATGGCTCATCATGACCGTGACCTCCCATCCTCTTCACACCGGTGGCATGGAATCCACGTGAAGCTGATACATGGGCAAAGTGCAAAATCAGCAATCAAAGTGACTTACAAAAAACAAATTACAAAACTTCAGCTGATGACATAACAAGAGTATGTAGGCTGATATGATCTAAAATAGCAAGGAATAAAAAATCAACTTTGACAAAGGAGCAATATTCAATTACAGCACAATAGCTCTTGCCAGAAATATAGTGAATAGTCTAAATAAAAAAACACACATTACAATCAGTGCAACCATTATCACAAGTTCTCCATGCATGAAAGCTTTTTGCTAACCTCTTAGAAAAGGCGCATCAAGAAAAATGGAGCTGCGTTTTCATAAACGGTCTAAAACAGCAGTTTAAACAGTAGGCGGAGGGTAACCATGTTGGCCTAAAGGCCCTAAAAAGCTGTTTAAACCATTTCATACCATTTTCAGCATTATCAAACCATTTAAAACAGCCTTTAAACTTTAAAAATGCTAAACAGTGGGTCACTGTCTAATTACCGTTTAGGATTTCACTGAACTTTAGGCATTGATATACTTTATTGATATTATTCATCCACAACATATGCAATGGATTGCGTAAACAATATCAAGAAGGTTGCACATTTAATTGGTTTGAGAGAAAATATAGAATTCACACAACACTGTGAATTAAATCATACCAGTTCACATTATCTACAGCCAGATGGGCTCTGAAATCCAACAAGTCGTGTCATATGTGTGACATCCGGTCTAGCCCAATAAAGAGTTTAGTACCACCTTAGAAATTTGAGAGAGAGATGGCCAATTTAAATACCGGTTTGGAATGTAGTAATAACTCGGGTTAACCCTTTTACGCGAAGCGAGGACGAAAGCGTAAGCAGTTATTCTGTGAGATGAGACCCGCACGGCGTACGAGCGGGTCTGGAGCCGTATTCTGGACCTAAGATGTTACAGAATGGTATCAGAGTTGACTCTCGTGGTTTCACGGACGTGTACATGCCAGGGGCGCGGGTACAGTGTGCATGGCGAGTGGACCCAACGTGACCATAGCATGGCACGTATACCGTCACTGAACGTACAGACGTGGCCAAGAGAGGCGATCCTGTGCATCTGTCCCCTCGGGGTAAATTGGTCAACTGCTCGACGTGGATGTCGAGTCGTAAAGAGGGAGAGGATGTGAGATCCGGTCCAGCCCAATAAAGGGTTTAGTACCACCTTGGAAATTTGAGAGAGAGATGACCAATTTAAATACCAGGTCTGGAATGTAGTAATAACTCGGGTTAACCCTTTTACGCGAAGCGAGAACGAAAGCGTAAGCAGTTATTCTGTGAGGTGAGGCCCGCATGGCGTGCAAGCGGGTCTGGAGCCGTATTCCAGACCTGGGATGTTACAGAATGGTATCAGAGCCGACTCTCGCGATTTCACGGGCGTGTACATGTCAGGGGCGCAGGTACGGTGTGTATGGCGTGTGGGCCCAGCGTGGCCACGGCATGGCACGTATGCCGGCACTGGACGTATAGACGTGGCCAAGAGAGACAATCCTGTGCATCTGTCCCCTCGGGGTAAATTGGTCAGCTGCTCAACATGGACGTCGAGTCATAAAGGGGGGGGGGGGGGAGGATGTGACATCCGGTCCAGCCCAATAAAGGGTTTAGTACCACCTTGGAAATTTGAGAGAGAGAAGACCAATTTAAATATCCGATCTGGAATGTAGTAATAACTCGGGTTAACCCTTTTACGCGAAGCAAAGACGAAAGCGTAAGCAGTTATTCTGTGAGGTGGGACCCACAAGACGTGCGAGCGGGTCTGGAGCCGTATTTCGGGCCTGAGATGTTACAATGTGCACCTAGGAATTAGTAGTAGATAGAGGCTGTGGCTACAGCCACAGTACAAAATATAGCACAACACCAATCAGCAACCCTAGTTTCATGGTTAGTATTTCAGTTTCCAAACACTATTTCTAAGTTGCAAGCCCCCAGAGCTCTGTCAGGTTCACTGCAAACAAATGGAGGTAAAAGAACCAGAAACATAATAAAAAGAAATTCAAAACTCACAAGAACAAATATGATGAGAAACAGTTGCTACCCTTCCAACTCTATGCTTTTCGAAAACGATCCCTGGTCATCTGAATGACAAGACATGTACAAACTTTATCAGATCTTAACGACTCCCGAGAGTGATCAGATGCACAAACTTTGCCAAATCAGTAATGTAAGCCTAAAGGCCAATCATTCACCTCACAGCCGCAATCTTTATAAAAACAGTTTTTTTTAATCTCATCTGACGCAATCGAATGCACAGCTATCTGTTGAATCCGAGCGCAGCCAAATCTATCGCCCAACACCCTTCTATCGCGTGAAGGAAACTAAATCCCTCGCAACGACGGATCTACCGCTGCACGCCTGATCCACACGAACACGAACGACGAGAAATAGTAACTAACCGAAGCGAATCGCGCCATCGAAACCCTAATGTGCCGAAACACGAAGTCAAATCCAGAGGCGCGGGCACGGGGCGGGGGGGGGGGGGGGGGGGGGGGGGGGGGGGGGGGGGAGCGCTTGCCTGGCTTGGACGCCTCGGCGCCGTTGGCGAGAAGCCGGATCCCGGAGCGGAGGCCGCGGTTGAGCGCCGTCGCCATCGCGGTTCGCGTGCGTGGTCTCGGCCTGGTCGCCGCCGCCGGAGCTGTGGTGGGGTGGTGGTGGGTGAGGGCCGTGGCGAGGATGGCCCGCTTCGCTGTTATTTGTCGCGGTCGGGCTTGGGCCTGCTTTTCGCTACCAGTAAAAGGCTCGGCCCAGGAAGCAGAGGTCTGGTCTGAGTACGTCTTCCGCCTTAGCGCTGGGCCCGCGGAATATCCCAAATGGGTTCGCCTTCCGTCTCGCATGACTTGGAACTGATCGTATCCTCCCCATGAAGTTGCTCGCGTCGCAACTCACAAGAGAGGCCGGCCTCCTTCCTTGCCATATCGATTTTGGTGGATGGCATTTATTTGTTTTCCTTAATTCGGGCCCAAATTTGACCTCTTTTATCCCATCTCAAATGAGTGATCACTTGTCCCGTTATCAACTTTACAACTTACGATTTTCTTTTGCAGATTCACCTCTGCCTTGTTGGTGAGAAATTTATAGTATATTTGAAACTTAGAAACGTTGCATTCTCCTGCCGGTGACCCGCACGCATCACGCGCGCGCGACTGTGCTCATGCACAGTCAAACCAACTGAAGAGTTAGGAGCGAGAAATCATTTCCTCTAGGATCCACTAGCTGGTACGGAATACACAACGCCCCTCGTACGTCCATCTGCTTGGTTTCGACCCGTACGCTGCAAGCAGCACCAATGTTGTCTTGTCGTGTGTTAATAATATATGAAATTACTTGTGTCTGTAATTTGTGAAATGAGATTAATTGTGTTTATAATTTGTGAATTTAATGATAAAATTTTAAAACACATTTCTACAGTTAAAAATTCGAAAGCCTCGCATTCCACATGTACGCTACGCAGGAACTGATCTGTATGTTTCGCGCTCGTGACGATGGCATGATGCCGGGCGAGAAATAAGGCCCGCCGTTTGCGCAGCTGTTTTCCTCCGGTCCGCTCAGATTCTCGCGTGCCTCGCGGTCGGTTCACGCCTCCTGGCTTCCCCGGTTTAAATCCGATCCGCTCGCAATCGCATGCAGCAGGCCTGGAAGAAATGGCGGGAGTGCATGAACAGGCGCGCTATTGATGCCTGTCAGCTCGGTCGTGTTGCGCGACGGATCGGCGGCTACTCGAGGCGAGCGGATGACATGGCTCGTTCACAATTATAAGTTATTTTATATTCAAATTTTATTGTTAAATATATGTTATTTTTATTTTTTAATATATTTTTTTACTAATAAATTTTTATTTTAATCTTTTTACTTTTTATTTTTTCACTTCTTTTTAATTTTTATGTTTAAGGCTAAAATAATTTATATTTGTGAATGGAAGGAGTACCTGCTGCTTTTGGCTGCTTGCTGCTCCTCTACCATACTGCTGAAAGCTTTTGTTAGCTGTATTCCTCTGTAGCTGAAGCCTGAAGGAGGGGTCCGTATTGTCTGCACTAGAGGGTAAAAATTCAGCGCACTGCAGCAACAGTAACAGTATAAAATGAGAGTGGATGAACAGAAAAATGTATTACCACTGTAGCAAAACACTGTTTAAAAGTTTCGTAGCGTCACGAATACTGTTCATAGCATACTGTAGCGTCAAATCTTATCCATTGTTTTCAGATCCAACAGTTGTAAACTTATCCTAATTCCCGCTGCGGTGCATTGTCTGAATTTTCCCCCCCTACTAGAGAGGACCTCGAGCCCTGAAGGAGAGGGATGATCGAGAGAATAAGAGGTGATACGGTAGCCACCATTAGCCTAAATTAATTGCGATGGCTGATACACCGTGCACGTACCGGTCCCAATGGTGTTCCTAACGGGTGGGCCACGTATACCACAGCATATCTGAAATTTTAGATGTGTATAAAAATACATATAAATTATATGATTTTATATAAAACTTATACTTAAATTATATATGTAAAAAATATTACGGCATACTCTCGCTAAAATTTGCGCCACTCACCGGTCCACGTTGATTGTCTTGTGGTTTCATAAGTTAGTAGCAGTAGCCGTCACGCCACGTCTCATATCCATGACCATGCATAAAACCTACCGCAAACCCCGCAAACCCCACGACAGGCGGCGTCTCCACGCACACACGGCGCTCGATCAAAACACGTACGTATAGCGATGCCCGGCCCCTACACTCCCTCCGCTCTCCGTCGTGTCTCGCGCCTCCCTGCGGTCGGCGGCCTCCTCCTTGCTCTCCGTCTCGCAGTCGCCCTCACCGTTATACCTGTTAGGATCATGTACCTCGGGTATTTGTCGATCCGTACTTATATACGTGGGTCAAGACCCCGAGGAGTTTTGGATCGGACGACGATGCACAAACGCCGAGGCAACGATCTACGATCTACGAAAGCCGAGTCTTAGCCACATCTGACGCTAAGACGTATGATAAGATCGACCTCCGAAGGCCGATCTCTGATGGGCAATCCTTAGAGTAAGTGCGGCAGTTATATCGCATTTTCTCTAGAGGCCAACCAACCGTTCCGACGAAACAGACCTAACCCACCGCGACGACACTGTGGCTGACGCTACAGTACTGAACGGGCCGCGGAAGTCTACGGATAAGATCCGATGATACTGTGGCTGATGCTACAGTCCCAGACTGACATTACAGTACTCGACGTGGCATGTGACGTGACGGGCCACGCTCCCGCACGGACGTGACGAACGATGACGACGTCAATAAAAAATCCACTTATCAGCGAGACAGTAAAACTGCGTAGAGCTCATCATTTTTAACTCGAGGCCGCCCTATATAAAGGAGGGTTTGAAGAGCAATAGAAGACGGAGGTCAAAATACTAAACTCTTGCGTGCAACTGTTTACGTGCGCGAGCAACCCCACGAACATGTGCATCGAGCACCTCACGATTTAAACGCTAGACTTTTTTTCAAAGAGAGAGTTCGACCCTTTATACTTATCCGTCGATATAAACCACCACTTGAACGTAGAGTATTACATCGTTCGAGATGACTCGAACTAAGTAAAAAATCACGTTAAGTCTTTCGTAAACTAAACTACATTAGATATGAAAATACATCATCTTCTTAATCATATTTTGTACTGTATGATGGTCAGACAATGCCACCACCGCTTCCTCTCTGCTTCGCACCTCCGCGGTGCCCTTCGCGTGGGAGCACCGCCCGGGCGTCCCGACGCGCGCAGTAGTGGCCAAGGCCGCGGCAGCCAGCTGGTCGGGTTAGAAGCGTGATTGATTCTGGTGTATGCGTGCGAATGCTCCAGCGGGTTACGATTTACGAATATCGTGCTTTGTTCCAGACCGTAGCTATTTCACGGTTACGAAGGATGTCTTCGTGACATGATACAGACTACGTACAGAACTGCTGGTTTGCATATAGGTGGCGTTTGGCTATCAGGAAACGAAGATGGGTTTGGAATTGGGATAGGAGAGGAAAAGATCTGCACCCATCGTTCATATTCTTTAATCTCAATTTTTCATTTATTTTTCAAATCAAATTCCACTCTCCATTTCCTATTATCCAAACGGCACCATAGTGTTGGTCCAATGGCAAAAGTTTTAGTAGAAAAGAGCGAGAGTACTAATTAACCATCGACAAATAAATTATTGTCCCAATTAATAACAAAAATTTATGAACCAATGGAGTACTATTTTTTTTTAAAAAAATGGGTTGAAATATGCTGGATTGCTAATCACTGATGGGTAAACACCTGTCTGTGCTGAAATGCGTTTGTACCCTCTTGTTAACCAATTAAGCTCCGTTCTAGCTGGCTAGAAGACATGATACGTGCTCTCTCTGTTTTTTAATTAATCTCATTGTTGACTTTTAAATTTAATTTTGACCATTCGTTTTATTAAAAAATTTTGCTCGAATGTGTAAAATTAAATTTGTGGTTCAAATAACTCTAATGATAAATCAAATTATATTAAAATATATAAAATTTATCAAAAAATTTTGAATAAAACGAATGGTAAAGGTAAATTTAAAAATCAACAGTGGTATTAATTAAAGAACAGATGGAGTATATCTTGAGAAATCGATTATAATTCTTACGAACCATACATAGGAAATTTACACAGTTCTATCTATGACACTTCCAACGGCAATGGCGGGTCTCATGTCATTGACGGCATATACGGTATATTTTTGTCATGCTGACGCTGTAACCATCCTGTAATTATGGTCTACACCCGTTTCTCGATCTCAGATGATTTCTCTTAGGCCGAGAAGAGATAACCTGCAGCTTCATGATCGATCGTAAGGCTCGACAGTGATCAAGACTCAGATTCTCTGATGATCTTCATCAAGTTCCTTTCCTTTTTCAGTCATTATCTGATAGTACTACTCTAGTAGACTGTGATGCAACAACGAAGTGGCCCAAGGAACTGATACGCGCCTGACACTACAACTCCCGCGCCACCCTGTAGTGCTAGTTCCGCAAGTTCCTAGTGACGCCATTGAGGAGCCATTGGAATAGGATCGTCTCTCCCCATCTTTATGCTGTGAATAATATTCTGAAGCTAAACTGTTCGCTTAAGTACTACTAGTATAGTATGTTAATGGTTACTTGATGTGCAAAGGCTAACCGTATTTCAGATAGATAAGTACTAAGGTTATTTGGGAGTTTGACTTGAAGGGATGACTAATAGTACTAGTATTGCTCACCATTTAAGATCATTATAGTTAGCCTGTCGACACAAAGCCTGGTGTTGTTCCTTGATTCCTGGCCATAACAACGTAACAGAACATTATTCCCTGCTGATTGAATTTATTTAGAATGTAGGCCGCCCTTGAGATTATTAAGAGACAGTTTTTTCTAAGATGTTGGACAAGCTCCATAATTCTCGTGAGTCCAGGTCCAGCTAATAAGCTGGTAGAGTATTATACGCTCAACTTTCTCCTCCCGTACGTGGCCATCCATACGTGCTGGTTTGTTTTGTTTATATTTTTTTTCTCCACAAGCATAGCAACATGTAAACAAAATAGTTCAGCTGTACTCCGTATATAGTACTATTGTTAGATGATTATGTACCCAATCATTGCACATAAGTTTAAGGACCAAAAGAGGGACACCAGAATCCGAGCAGATTAGCAGGTCACTGGCAATAACTAAAGCCAGATCAACTTTGTCCAGCCTTTTTCATGTTCACTGCTTGCTTTTCTTAACAAGAACGTGTTCTATGATTAAACAAATGTAGCAGCAAAAACTCTTCCAATAAGAACATTGAGACGACTCGGACAAAATAATTAAAAATAAGAAAAGTATTATCTTTTGATTTTGACAAACTCTTTCTGGTCCTTCCGCACGAAGAAATCAGAGAACGCCTTCTATCAAACAGCCCTGCCGCGTTTTAACAATGTTCTAAGTGTAGCTAGGGTGGCCACCGCCGCTGGTCCTGAGGTTGCCTTGGTAGTGTGTTCCATTGAATCGGCAGCCCGTGCCGTCCCAATTCCTTTGTTTCGGTCGTGTGCATCTCAGTGTACTTCGGCATCATTACTTTGATGTTGTGTTGCCACCGGACTCACTGTAGCAGCAGGCAAGCGGATTAAGTGAACACATACTTTACGTTCTTCCCAGCAAGGAATGTCGATAGTATGTACACTGTGGAAGTACTGCAAAAGTCAAATTTGGAGTGTCCGTTCTCATCACAATCGCTCAGTACTGCTTTCTCTGTCTCAATTACTGGTCATTCTGCTTATTCACTATATTCATTGAATATTTCATGTATGTCCAGATGCATTAAACATTTTATATATCTAAACACACAGAAATTTATCTAAGATGACAAGTAAATTGGGACGGAGGGAGTAGCTGGACTAATTTGGAGTACTCTCTGCTAATGGACGTCTCACAATTAAAATATGGAGTACTTACTTATTACCATCTAGGTTCTCTTTTCAAAAATTGTTACTTCTTTCAGTTTTTAAATATTGACAGTGTTGATTTCTAACATCAACTTTGGTCATTCATTTTATTAAAAAAATTGATACATATAATAAATTTTATTGTAATTTGCTTTATCATTAGTGATATTTGAAATACAACTAATAATTTTATATATTTCATCAAATTTTTTTAATAAGATGAATGATTAAAATTGATGTTATAAATTAACGGTATCAATATTTTAAACCGGAGAGAGTATAGTCTAAATTTAAACTACTGTTGACAACAATATTTTTAGAATGGAGGGACTATAGGTTTCATCTCACACATTTACTGTTTTATATAGTTAAACGTGTATACAATTCATAAACTTTGTTTGAAAAAAAGGAAAGGAAACATCTGATTGAGCATTGATTCGCCACTATTCTGAACTCCCAAACTCATTAAAATCTCGGATGAAGCTGAGCTCTCATGGTGGAGCCAAAAGCTCCACCAGGTTGAGCTCACCTTGCAGGACCACTACCAGCTCCTCTCCTCCGGCCTGCAGCGTGCGCGTGTCTGGCCCCCGTTGCATTATAATCTACTCCACTCCTGTTTGCATCCGCCGTATGCTGGTGGCCTGCATGCGTCAATCGCAGAGACCGATGTGATCGACGATTGGGAAACGTCGCGAGGTCAAACTAATCGCTGAAGGATTAGGAACGGGGTTCCTCTGCTACTATAAGAAATGGTACTCCTACATGAATTAGGAATGGGACTACGTACACATCATCAGACTACAGGCAGCACTACAGCACGGTACGACATCGATCATCTACTACGCATCAACGACTTCGCAGTTCTAAAATGCCATCAGGAAAACCGTGCTAGATTCTGTCGAGGGAGGGTTAAGCAACTGGCCGGTTTCTCGGGTGTCATGATGCCGGCCGGCCGGTACGGGAGGAGTTAGCTAGGGGCTGGCGGCAGGCAGCGTGCGTTTCTTCACCATCGGTGTTAGGATCCTAGTCCCTGTCCGTGTCAAGTAAAAAGGATCTCCCATTAGTCTCGATCGCGAGCAGTGGAGGGAAAAGCGTAAAGAGTGGAAGCATCAGGTGAAGTGTGCTGGTGCTACGTACACAGGAAACCTGGAGGCTAATTAGATTTTAGTTACCTATAAACCTGTGCCTAATTAATTTCCTATTTGGTGTTTGCGCGTTAGCAACACATCATGCACCGTGTTCGAATTAGTAGCGGTGTATGTAGCACTAAAAGATTCTTTGGCCACCAAATGTAATGCTTTGCGATGTGGCACGCATTTTAGCCGTATCCGTCAGTTTCCCCGGTTAACTAATTCGCAGGATCAGATCATGCCACCTTCGTATATGCGTCTCCGTAACTACTCCGTCCACCTAAGAAAAAAGCAGTGCGCGAGCAATGATTCGGCGGCGAGAAAACACCGGAGATCGAACGAGACCGCCGGACCGCGCTGCTCGCGACCGCCACTCCCACTCCCAGAGTCGCCGTCGCCGGGCGCCCTTGCGCCGTTCCACGCACCTTTCACTCACTGGGCCTTCCCTGTCTCGCCGTCTCTGTTCCGGGAGGGAAACCACTCATACCTCCGCGACGCGACATGGCACTTTCTCCTCACGAAGCTAGCCCCCGGGGGCATGCGTGCGAGGCGGAACTCGGCGTGATGGGCGCCCCTGTCGCCATCCGGAACGGAAAGAAACCAACTGATCAGCCGGCTGCTGCCCGCGGTAGAGGCGGCGGTGGGTTGGCACGGCTCGCGGTGCCCTTTTTCGGCCCCGGCGTCAGGGCGGACCGCGAGTCCCTGTCCTGGACGCACGCCGCGAAATAGCGAGGCCGGTGGAGCAGGAATCGTGGCGGCGGCCGTGACCGGCGCACAACATTGTGACATGGCACCTACTGCTGCTCGCGGCGCGCGGTCTGCTCGTCCAAACGTGATTATTACTGTTGGTAGCTTGTAATAGCAGCAGCGCGGCGCCGCTGTAAACCGGCGATCTGGGGAACCCGGTAGTTGGAGGCGAGTTGGAGAGGTTTTTACTCGTCTCGTTTCGGCAGCACGAAGAGAGGATCAATCAATTACCAGGTGCAGCAGGGGTGCGTCCGTCCGTGCGTGCTTAGAACAACTCCTCCAACAGCTATTTAAAATTATTGTATTTAAATTTAAATCATTGATAAATTAGAATTGATATTTAAAATAGTATTAATCTTCCATAGATATTTAAATTCAGTATTCTTCAAAATTTATATCTATCATATCATCTTAATTTATTAATTTATGTCTTATTAGCTATAATTTTAAGGTAAAGATAAATCTAAAATATTACTATATGTGGGTACTTAATTTAATGAAGATAAGATAGCTAAATTTTAAGTGTTGATAAATCTAAAATATTACCTTATTAGCTTTTTACATCGAGTAACTAAATTTATGTTTAAGTATTCACGCGATCACCGCGACTCTGTTTCCTAACCAACAATGGCGCGCGGCGGTGCAGAGGCCAGGCGTGGCGCCGTGGCCTGGTCCTGTCCGGGTAGCGTGTCGTCAAGAATCTCGTTGCAGAAACGGTAAAAGAAAGGCCCTCGCCGCCTAACACACACCCCGTCGCGCTCGCTCGCACTGTGCCGGCGTCGTTGTTCCGTGAAGCGGCTAGCTGTCGTGAAGGACGACGGAGCCAGGAAGGGTCGATCACTTCCTTGACCCGTCGTAACAGGTACCGGTGTGCGGGTGCCTGACTGCAGCAGACCATCCACAATGTAATGATGTTTGAACTATAACATGACAGACATCACAGAAATAAGTAGCGGCGCTCATTTTCTCTATTCTGCCAAAATATAAACATCAGTGATAAAAGATGGTGTATTAAATGCAAAGTCATCCAATATTCTTTTTCTTTTGCCTTCACGTGATTTTTTTTTATCATTAAGCATTGAGTGCTAGTACTTTCACTGATGCTGAAATTTTGATTTAAAAAACCGGTCGGTGCCCGAGAAAAACCAATTGAAGCACCGATCCACGATCCAAATCACACATTGTGGGTGGTCGGAGAGCACGTACTCCTGGTTGGACGTAGGTTGGAGGCGTGCCGTGCGGTGCGGCATGCGAGGGTGTCAGGAATTGAACGCGACAAGCTTATTCGCGGACTGGTTGACTGCTGCTGGACACGGCGTCACCGTGCCACCATAAACATAGTCACGGACTACGTCGGAGTACAAAAGTTTTACAAGGAAAAAATGGCAAATACAATGTGGCATTCGGTAGTAGTACTACCCTAGTAAGTGGAGTACTCGTACAGTCGTACTCATCGACCTGGAAGGCTGGAAATCATCGATCTGCCCTCGTGCTGTAAACTCTTCTCCAACTAGTTTTATCTCGCCGGTACAGGTCCTGCTACCTATGCTAATCTACTGGTGCAGTACAGCTACTTACCGCCTGATCCGATGTCTCGGACTCACAAAATTACCGAGATCAAATCAGTCCGCGCACCCGCAGCACGTCACCGCGCCAGCCCCAACCATAAAAGAACGCGGCCCGCGACGCAGCTCCGCCCGGCCGCATCCACTACTTCATCAGTTCCTCTTCAGCTCGCCCACCACCGAAGCGACCAGAGTTGCTCCTGCACAGCAATGCCCAGCCCCGCGTCGTCCTCGCCGTCGCCGCTGCCGCCACCGGCGCCCGTCGCGACCCGCCGCCGACGCCGGCGCCTGCTCCTCCCGCCGTCGTCATCCGCCACCACACCCACGTTCTCCACCTCCGGCGCCTCCTCCGCTACCACCACCACCTCATCGTCGTCGTCGGGGTCCTCCTCGTCGTCCTCGGGATCCTCCGGCCTCTCCTTCTTCTCGCCGGCGCCGTCGCCGTTCCACCACCGGTTCCTCTCGCCGCTGCGCGCCTCCGCGGTGCCCTTCTCCTGGGAGCACCGCCCGGGCATCCCCAAGACCCCGGCGCGCGCGGGCAAGCTGGCGGCGCCGCTGCCGCTGCCCCTCCCGCCGTCCCTCCTCTCCAGCATGGTTGGCGCCGCCGAAGACCCCTTCGCCTCTCCTGACGCCGGCGGCGGCGGCTACTTCATCGTCCCTGAGGACGCGAAGACGGCGAGGTGGCGGCGCCGGCGCAGCAGGCGGCGCGGCCCCGCGCTGGCCGCCACCCTGACCGACTGGCTCGCCGTACTGAGCCTGTACCGGTCGTGCACGCGGTCGCGCGACTGCCTTGTCGGGGCGCCACCGCCGCGCCCGCGCTCCCCGGCGAAGGCCGTGGCCTAACTGGAGAGATCCGAGGTAGCGACTGAGTCTGCTTGCTTGCTCTCGCGCAGTGTGACAATCCCTGGGCGCGCGCGTCCGTTGCCCGCACGTACGCCAGGCGTGGGTGTTCGTGCCGATCGAGAATGTGCTCTAGGATTAGTAGAGTCCAGATATCACAGTTGGCTTGACACTGTAATTAAGGTGGTGGTTTCCCCATGTGCATGTGCATCGTTCGTTCTTGACAAAAATAATGATAGTAATCTGATAACTTCCGCGAGATTAATTAGCTATAGTATTAGTTTGAGTCTGTAATTGTCGAGATGGTATGCCCTGATATTTACATATCTGATCTCTACACAAACGGTCATCTACAAACTACGCCAATGACCTGTTTATAACTCAGGTAGTATCATATTTTTATCACATTTTGCTAAAAATGTCCTAACCACAAGAATCAGAACCGTGCAAAGGATCGGAACCGTGCAAACATTCAAGTTCGACCGACGAAAGGTCAAAGCTAAACGACAATAAAATTTAACCCATCAACAGCCACAAGCCAATGTCTTGACTCGACCTCTGGAGGTCGTGCAACTAACCGTAGAGATTTCTGCCAACGTACAACAGCAGGTAAAACAACTTTATCGAGAGGTAAAGTATTTTAAAAGTTGATAAAGCCGCAAAGCGAGTGGTAAAACAAGATAGAAAAGTGTCATTTGTCCCTCATGACTGAACAAAAGACGTACGAAGCCCACCGGTCAACTGTACCGACACCAACGGGCGCCAAACGACTAACTTAAACGATGAACGAGATCCTATCTGACAGAGGGTTAGTAGGTTCCGTAGACGTTAAGTTGGTGTCTTCGGTCCGACTTTTATAAAGGGATACCATGAGGCATGAGACAAAATGATAAGAGAAAAAGTAAAGTAAAGTTAACCAAGTCGTATTAAATCATCCCATTATAATCATATTCACTTACATGAGTTAAAATTATATTGTACTCGTGCTTTTCAGTTCATACGATTTGATCTCTCTCGTCTATCTCTCTCGTGAATGTAGGCTCTCAACGGCTGAATCTAAGTTAATTTTTAATCTTTTTTAAGACTAAAGTTATTCGAATAAAAAAACATACGAATAATTTATTTAATTATATAAATTTTATTTTTACTGTAATAACAATGACTCGATAGTAATAATAATGACTCAGATGCAGGCTCTGGTGCTAGTGGTGGTACGTCACATATGCTGGTGATGTTGTCGGTACGTCGTCCCACGTGTGTCTCACCCTTAATTTGTTCTCCGTCTCGAAATAAATATCGTTTTAAATTTTCAAACTTGTCTTTTTCACTATTTATTTTATTAAAAAAGTTTTTTAAATAATATTTATTTTATTGTGAATTGATTTATTATTAAAAATATTTTAACTTATTTATTTTTATATTTTAAATTTTTTTTAAATAAAACGAATAGCTACATATCGATTTTAAAAAATTAAAAGCGACACTTATTTTAAAATGCAAGCTTGGTAGAGAGTTGAGACACACTGGTCACTGCCCGGTACGCAGGCACTGTTTGCTTTGCTTGCTTTGGTTTCGATCCGAAGAGAATCTGCCGTCTGTTCCAAGGATCGGTGTACTGTTCTCTCTTTATACTGTGACTGAGAAGGGAGTTCGATATACTAGTCCTGAATAGAAGTTCAATTCAAATATGTTTTCTCTGAACATATCTAGACCTTGAGTTCGAACAGTTTTGTTTTAAATTGTTAACGTTGGCTAAGCGTAAACTAGCGAACGTAAACAATCTAAAATCGTAATTTGACAGATTATGTCCGAACGACGTTGATGACCACACGGTTGGGGAACGGAACAACCTCAGTGCGCAGCTTGCTTCAATTAGTGGTTTCCTCAACCACTCATCAGTCCGAGCATCAGAGGACAGTTACCCAGCGGCGGTGGCGTAGAAGGGAGAGCACCGTCATGCAAATGCAGTTGCCGCGCGCGCGGACAGTGAGGACTCAGGAGCGTCGGCTCGGTTGGGCAACGACGTCGTCGGTCAGTCGGTCGTCTTGACCACGGAACGGGGGGCCTGGGATTTTATTTAATTGCTCGCGGGTACGTCCCCCGCGCGAGGTCGAAGAAAAGAGCATGCTTTGGCAGGATGGGTTCTCTTCACTCGTTTAGCAAAAGAAAATGTTTACACAACGTCAGTGCTGGTATGCGTCAAATCACTTCCAGATCTCAGTCTCACTCGATCGGGACATGCGTGCTTGAGAGTTGGCAAGTCGAGCAACTTGCGTGATACAGCACTTTTTTAGACGATCTGCAGATAGTAACCCAGCTACCGTGTACTCCTACTGCACTACTCCTACTACTTATAGTGACCCACTCCATAGAAAGATACAGTAGTATATCTAAACAGTACTCTACGTACAAGACGCTATCTTCTGGGTGAACGTGACCGTCAGCTGGAGGATGACTTGATGCTGGAGCTTTGACCATCAAGGTGCTGCGTTCTCACGGTTGGCAGATGCATTATTTACCCTCACCGATGGCCGTTTCCTGGTTTGACGGCGGAAGTTACCGTGGAGTACAAGAGCGTCAAAATTCACTGATCGAAGTCGATCGCGCGACGGTGGTTTCCAAAAGTCAACGATCGTCGTCGGTGGTACTTTCTCTCTCTCTCTCTCTCTCTCTCTCTCTCTCTCTCTCTCTCTCTCTCATGGATGCACATCAACCCTCGCGCACGTAAGTGATCGATCTATCCATCAATCATCAACTAGTTGTTGGTGATCGCTCGCCTGCTTGTCGTCACGTCTGGTTGTCTCCCTGCCTACCAGTGCCAGAGATTTTCAACATAGAGCTGTTGCAAATGTGATGGCTGAATCATGTGGAAACAGTGCTATCCAATAATGCTAAACGCAATAGTTGAAGATGCTCCGTATACTATTTACTTATCTCTTTTATATTCTCCGTGTGATTTCAGGCGTAATGTGCTAAACTGTTCTTAATTATAAGCATTTATCTCGACCGTGTCGAGACGACTTCAAAGTCAGAGTTGCTATCGAATCGAACCGATCCCGTCCACACACGCGTCGTGTCGATCCGATTTGTCTACCAGACGGCCCTATTAGGATAGACATAACATTAGCGACACCCCCTCTGTTTTAAAATTATGGTTGATTCAAAAGAATTTCTAAATTAATATGATTATCTTAACGGTATCGATTTATGAACGGCAGGAATATATGCGTTCTCATTTACTTTTATCACTTTCGGAATCTCACGAGGGTTGGCAAGTTGGTCCACGTCCCTAATTAGTACAAACGGTGATCGACACCTCCGCATCCAAGGACGACGACATCCCTGCTCCGCAGGGCAGGGCAGAGGACACGCGACGAGACGAGACTGTACCCGGCGATCTCTCGCTTGGGAGTCACATGCCGTCAACTCCGGCTCCCCTAGCCCGCATCGGCCCTCCGGTGCATGCGCAGCTTCCGCGTTGTCGTAAATAAAACGCGTGGCCTGTCACAAGCCGAGCGAGCGCGCATCAATCCGGAGCTCGTGCATGCATGCTGCCGTCCCCGTCTTCCCCTGGCGCTGCTTGCTAGCGCGCGGTTCCTCACCGCCGACCGGCCGGCGTCCTTGTCGTCCGTACAGGTCCGGACAGGCCGCCGCATGTTCCAGCTTCGCAGAGCACGTCACGTAGATGCCGCGCGGCTGTGCCCGCATAATTCATTCGTCGCCGCTGGCGCTGGTTGCCGGCCCCCCATGCACCGGGAACTGCATCTCGACCTGTCGTCTCCGCCGGGACCGCGAGCACGAGAATCATCGGCACACGGCACGGCACCGACCAAGTCGGTTTTTCGCCCCCACCTTCCGGCGGCCGGCCGGAGCTCGATTGTGGCCACGTGCCGTCGATCGATGCCATCGCCGCCAAACTTCCCACAGCGGTACACCCTCAATGCTAATAATTCAAGTCGTTTTAAATTTTGTTTTAATTAAACATTAATAATATTAATTATAAATAATTTTTAAATAGTTAAGTTTAGAAATATAAAAATCATATGAATAGATTTGTCATAAAAAATACTTCATAAAAACATATATATGTCATTTTTTGATAAATAATTTTTAGAGAAAATTAAAGTCAAAGTTATATTTTAGAGACCGTATCATTATAAAAAATGACATGAATTATTAGTATGAAAGGAGTAAGTGATAGAAGGATCTGTTGCAGTCAAATTTTCTCTTTTAATTGCATGGTAAACTATTGTGTATAGTTGTATAGCGGTGAGTGTAGATAGCATAGCCGCTGGCAGGAGCAGCAGAAGCAGCACGTCCACCATAGCAAATGGATCGGCCGATGCGCGCGCAGATGGATGGCATGGGTGTGGAAGTGGAACCCGTTCTTGTGCAGAGGGGTCACGAAGCACCACCTTCACCTTCCATCACCGTAATCTGATCGGAATATTTGAAATCGAGCGTGCTGTCTCTTACTGGGCCGGGGGCAGACCCTCGGGCCACGTCGCAAGCAACCGCCTAGCCAAACTCGCGAACCAAAAATGCATCACCGGGGAGGCCACTCTCACGTCACGCACGCAAGCACTGAAGCGCCGATCTGACAGTAGTAAAGAAAGAAAAAATGGAACGCCGTGTGCCTTCACGTGGCGAGTCCGCGAAGCAGTGAACTCGATCCATGGCGGCGGCGGCGGGCTCCAGGCAACGCGCACCAGGCGCCACCCACGCACCGGAGCCGTCCGGGCGCCGCGGCCTGCAACCGCGTGCGGGGACAGCTGCCTGCCACAGTGATCCGGAACACCCCTAGGGGAGGCCCTGCCGTGCCGTGGCGTGCGCGTCGTCGCCTGCGCGGCTCAGCTACCGCTCGCAGTGCACGAGAGGCGGCGTGCATCGGCCACTGCTGCGGGGTGGGGCGCCGCCGCGCCGCGCACCGCGACCGCTCACGTTGGCCGCTCGCGCCGTTACCTGTTTGCGGGATACGCATGAACGAGATGTGTATTTCGCGCAGCAGTTGACCTTGACAATGCGAGTGACTGATCTCGTGTAGCGTTTGCTCGGGGTCACATTAGAACGGATCAAAGCAATAAGTGTCCGTCAAGCCACCGGTAATGGTCAGCTGTTTTTCTTGCCGACAGAGGCCCGGATGGGCGGAACTGGTTCCTCGTACCTTAATGGCTGACAGGTGGGCCACCTAGTGCTTAGGCAATCTGATCGTGTTACAGCAGATCATCTTCATTCAAGTAGTAGAGACTTGAAATATACCTGCTGACACATTCTTCCACAAAACTTGGGCATGGTTGTCGCTTCCAAACAGATCTCGTTCATCGTTGCGGCATCATCAGCAAACTTGTTTCCAGCCATGTGATTATTTTACAACAAATAGCAACAAAACATCAACTCAAATTACAACTCACAGTAACTGACTGGCCTAGTAGGATGATGTGGACAAAATCCTGCTGGTGAGCAGTACAAATAGGGCTACAGTAGCAGCAAAGCTCAAAGCTAAACCGCACCACAGTACTGTGTCAATATTCACTGCTTTCCTAGATACTACATTCATCTGCTGTTCCTTTTCTACAGCCTTTCCTGCGTCACAATCACTTGCTTTTTCTACTTTTCGCCTCACAAGTGTGGTTTGAAATTCCTCCAGGCGTGTAGTACTGCCACGAGATTGCGGAGCATCAGGTGGATTGCCACACTGTTCTGTACCACAGAGTTGTGCCGCTTCTGAGCACGCGCAGGCTCCGGAGTTGGTGGAGCAACAACCGGCTTCCTCCACCTGATTATCTCTGCATTCCTGTTGCGGTTCCGTGCTTCTTTTGTTGCGTGTTTCTTTGACTGCAACAGATCCTTCTATCAATTCGCCAAAGACAGACCATCTTCCAACAGATGTGATCTTCACATCGGCAGATGTTCCTAGCATGTTATCAGGCGCAATGACCAGCACCTGAATGTATCCCTTGGTATGTCCGACCTGTGGAACAGAAGATAATTTGGGAATGAGTTTTAGAATGAGGCATAAGCATCAACAACCATGAATTACTATGCATTTACCAAGTGAACACCATCAGTAGCAACCTCAGTGATCCATATTCTCTCTACTGTGCCCTCCATTCCTTGGTATGGTGAAAATGATTCAAAAACCGAAGTCAATTCACGGCTCCGCTTTTTCACTTCATTGCTTGGCACTTTTTTCATCCTAGCGGCAGGTGTCCCTGCAAAGATCATGTTGCAGATGTAAGAGTACGAAGAGAATATTGACCACTGAGTTATTTTACAGCTTCCAAACACAATACCAGGTCTGGGGTAAAATTGTGATATGTGGACTTGAGGAAACCTATACTCCTTCACAAGCTCGACAGTTTGAGCAAAATCTTCGTCAGTCTCACCTGAAAGTGGTTGGTATATTTCAGTACAAACTATCAGCAAAAATTTGTTTTCATTGAATTCTATTTACAAAAATGCTGAAATGCACTCAAACAAGTAAAAAAGATAATAGCAAAGTTGGGAACTTGCCAGGAAAGCCGCAAATAATATCTGTAGCAATTTGCATTCCAGGGACAAGCTCACAGAGAGTGTCCACTACCTTCCTGAACTCCCCCACAGTGTATTCGCGATTCATGGCCTGAGATGGATGAGCAAAGACTGGGTAATTGCTCCGGACATGCACTTAAGTTACAAATTAAACTATTTCTGATATTGCCTGTCAGTGCTAGAATCCTATCAAAAAAACAAATACAAGATTTAAGGTGTACCATTAAGACAACATCACTTCCAGACTGCACAGGAACATGCAGGAAAGAATAAACACAAGGGTGGCGCAAAACAGCAGCTATCTCCTTCAGATGCTCTAGTATGAAAGGAGGATTTGTCATGCCAATACGAAGCATTGTGCTTCTGTCCATGGGAAGCTCCTCAACAATTGCATTTAGCAAATTTGGAAGATTTGTACCAATATCCCTACCTGAAAAATGTGCAAGTCAGAAGAATTATGACTTGCCACATTCATTAAAAGAACTGAAACCATTTAGATACGGAAATTACCATAAGCACCCGTATCTTCACTACTCAGCCATATCTCTCGAACACCTTCAGAGACAACAATTTTCACACGGTCAACCTACAATATTCAAGAGCAAATTAATGCTTGATGTGGAACAGACAGCGGAGCAATCCATATTAAAAACAGTAGATACACTTACCAAGCTCTCTATAGTATAACTTCCCAAATGGCCACGAGCATGTTTAGTTTTACAGTATGTGCAAGCACCTAAACACCCCACATTAATAGGAAGGATCTCAATAAACTTGTTCTTTCTTACCTATAAATTGGAGCTTTAATGAGTCATCAGGAAGAATATTATAGTGCCTGTCAACTAGTTGGAAGGTAGCACACATCAATATGCATATGAAACAAGGAACTACACATTGATTTGCTCAGAGAACTAAAGATACAAAATACACATAAGATCACATGTGGACATTTATAAATTATACCTTAGGTAAATCAAGTGAGGGCAGTGTTTTCCTACTCAACAGCCGAACCTCGTGGCCCTTTAAAGTTTCCTCAACCACTTCAACAACCCGGTCTATCTGTTGCACTCCAATTATACTGATACCTTCAAGCTCCTTGAGACCCTGGCTTCCCTGCGGTACACACCCAGCCACAACTAATGGCTTGTTTGCACTCTTGCATTTAGAGATGAGCGTTGTCATTGCAGATTGACTTGGATTTTTCACCGTGCATCTGGAATGGCAGAGAAAAGAAAATGTTTATGTTAAATTGTACAAGATTCATATCTGAAGCTAAAATTTTCAGTAAAGAACATGTTTACGTAGTACCTACTATCATCCTATGCTTCAAATGTCACATACACTAAGACCCTAGTACTGTACCCTATTGAACACAAATTTAATACTTAAGAAGAAGCACTCTCTGACAGTTAATTCAAACTTAAAGCAGCTAATATTCAATGTTGAACAGAACGACACTGATTAGATAGTTCGATTCAGTTCAAGTACACTCCTAGCCAACCAGTGTTCAACAGATAATGGACTGTCCAAGCAATATAATGAAATCATACGTGTTAATTAGCCACAAATCTGCTCCTTCAGGTTCATCAGTGACGTCATATCCAAACGCTGAAAGCTGACCAGCCATGTACTCACTGTCACTCTGCAGAGCAAAACTGTATGTTAGCATTTGCAGCAGGCACAAGCCGTTAACTGCAATAAAATACTTTGGCAATTCAGCTAATTAATTTTCGATTCTCACAAGTAAATTAAAGCAAGTTAAATTGCTCTTCAAGACTTCAATTGCAAGAAAGCACCATCTATGGACTACAGTCGTTGATACTTCTCAAGAGGAATCATGTAATTCTCCATATAACATAAGCTCTCTAACTAGTTTGGAAGCATGCGTTTAAGACAATTAACAGAGGTTAACAAATAACAAATGTGGAGGAAGCTTGCCTGGTTATGTGAGCATCCGAAGGTCTTCACGTATATCGTCTGCAACACAAGAAGCAGCATGCGCGTCAGCTCAAACATGGGGACACACTAAACACAAACGGAACACATCAAAACATAAGTGAAAATGGATGCTACCTGCGTGCCTGGGATCCGGGTCTCAGGAGTCTGAGCGACCCTGGAGGACTTGCGCTTGGGCTTGACTGCAACCGTCGCAGAGAGGGGGATGCGGAGACCGGGTGGCGCTCCGCCGCCGGAGAGTCCAGCAGGGCCCAGCACGTCTTCGATGTCCTCCATTTCCGGCGGCGGCGGCGATCGTGCCTTCCCGGAGTAGGGTTTTCGGCCAGCGGGATGCGGGGACAGCGCCTCGCGAAGTTGTGGGAGCCGAGCCGCCGCCGCGGTGCGAGCCGACGGGAGGCCGATTCGTGCCTGGCCCTCCGTGTTGGGCTCAGCAGTCCGATTCGTGGGCTTCCGTGGCAGCATCTTTTGTTAGCTAGGCCCGTTTACGAATTCGGGAAGAAGAATCAATCCCCTTTTTTGGCGCGTGTTCGCGGTCCCGCCGACCAAACAGTGCCGCGTCCGGCCACGTGCACCCACGCGTGTCGCTCCGCACCTCGCCACGGCGCGCCGTGGCACGCCTCGTCGCCGCTCCACGTGGAAAAGAGGCGCCACGGCGTCACCTTTCGAGCTTCTACAACCATCGGCGGCGCGATTTTAAGCCGTTACGATCACCGGAGCAAACACTACTGCCAACACAGTGTAGTGACTGCTGCTAGTGCTTCGCTAGATAGACAAACTTCGTTCCCAGCTGAAACATGCTAATCCGATGCGCCGCCGCGCAGCCGCGATGATGAACCTCGTGGCCATCGGGCTCGTCCTGTCCACCCTGGCCGCCGCGGGTGTCTGGTCCCCCGCACCACCGACGTCGCCGCCGGCCCAGCATCACGTCGGCGACAACGTCGTCCGGGAGGGCCGCCGCGTGGTCATCGTAGAGTACGAGCGCGAGACGGACGGCACCCTCAAGGAGAAGCGCGTCCTGTCGTCGCGTCCCCTGGACGACGGTGAGGACGGAGCCAAGGTCCTCGAGGAGGCCAGGGGCGTTGTCTCCGACGCGGCCGACAAGGTGGCCGGCGCGGCGGAGGATGGCAAGGAGAAGCTGTCCGACGCGAAGGAGTGCGCCGCGGGCGGCGTCTTCGGTGCGGTCAAGCGGTGCAAGGACAGGCTTTGCGGCGCGGGCAGGAGAGTGGAGGAGGGCGCCAAAGACGCCGCGTCGCGCACTGAGCATGGCGTGGAGGACGCGGTGCGGGGCACCTCAGAGACGGTCTCAGCTACTTGGGACAGCGCCGAGAACAAGGCGTTCGACGCTGCGCAGCAAGGGAAGGAGACCGTGAAGAGCGCCAAGGACAACGTCTCCAAAGCTGCCGGCAACGCCAAGGAGACCGCCAAAGGCAAGGTCTCCGAAGCAGCAAGCAGAGCGAAAGAGAAGGCGTCCAACCTTGAGCATGAAGCAGTGGAAGCCGCGAAGAGTGCGAAAGAGAGGGTGTCCGAGGCGACCAAGACCGCCAAGCACAGCGCCAAGGACACTGTCAAGGGCGCCACAGACAAGGCCTCCCACATCGCCGAGAGAGCGGAGGAGTACGCGCACGACGCCGCCGAGAACGCCGCGGACAAGGCCGTGGAGGCCGAGGAGGTCGTGAAGGCGAAGGCCGGCGAGGTGAGGAAGAACCTGACGGACATCGCGCGGAGAGCGCGCGACGTGGCGTCCGACGCCGCGGCGTACCTCCTTGGCGGGCCGCTGGAGGCCGCGCGCACGGCCACGGCCGTGATGCACCTCCTGGGCTTCGCCACGGCCTTCGGCACCTGCGTCTGGGTGACGTTCCTGTCCAGCTACGTGCTGGCCGCGGCGCTGCCGCGGCAGCAGCTGGGCATGCTGCAGAGCAAGCTGTACCCGGTGTACTTCCGCGCCATGGCGTACGCCGTCGGCCTGGCGCTCGCGGCACACATGCTCGGCGCCGAGCGGAGCTCTCTCGCGACGCGCGCGCAGAGCTTCAACTTGCTTGCCGCCCTCGGCCTGGTCCTCGCCAACATGCTGCTGCTTGAGCCGAAGGCCACTAAAGTAAGCTCGCTTCCGTTCACGACCTTGCTCATGCACACGCCCTTGATGCTCCCATCGTTGTTACAGAGTTTTCTAAAATTAAACGTCTCCTTTATCCTTATATACTCAGGTGATGTTCGAGCGGATGAAAGTTGAGAAGGAAGAATGCAGGGGACAAGACATGGCGGACATCGTGGACCCACCGGCCGTCACCGTAGCCACGACGGCTACCTACGCCGCCGCGGCCGCCCGCGCAGAAGCCGCCGCGGCACGTACTCCCTCCGACGGCACGCCAGCGACGGGCGGCAAGGTTTCTTCGACGCCTCCCGCAGCGACGCCAGCGACGGGCAAGCCGACGACGGGCGACGCGGAGGTGTCCAAGAGCCGGGTGCGGAGTCTGAACAAGCAGCTCAAGGAGCTCAACAGCTACTCGTCCCTGTGCAACGTGCTGTCCCTGATGGCCCTCAGCTGGCACCTCGTGCACCTGGCTCGCCGCCTCCTGCATGGAGCCGCCTGCTAGGCTGATCTTGAGTCCGGGGTCTGGTCCTCGTCGTGGCGTCGTTCTTTGTTGTTTGGGTCATCGGGACCGTCTTGTGAAGTGTTTAGGCCAGTGGTGATTGTAGTGCTCCCGTTAAGTTCAGCAGTTTGGGTGTCTGTTGTATGTAGTGTGGTTGTCAGCTAAATCTACCAAGTTTCAGCCGAGTTTAACCGAGTTTTTTTTTTGTTGCTATTTTAGCATTGTTAACATGTGGCTTCTCTCTAATAGCATCTTTATGATGGAATTAGCTAAAATAGCATTCTCAACATTCTCGCCGGAAGTGCGCCCCTCTCCCCTGAGCTCTCCGACAGTGCAATGGATTGGGGCTTTAATGAGGATATTACTGCAGGGTATGTATTTGCATTGTTGTGTAAATTTAGACTGAATCTAACCACCACGATCTAAGTATTGGTGCGTCATCTAACATTTTTTTACTTTCAACTAAGCTTCCTGATAGTATTTTAGTAGCGGTAGAGCCATCTATTTCTCTGATAATTGGTAGTGAGCAGCAAGCAGTTCTATTAGTTGATTGGGATTAAATATAAATTGAAGAAGAAAAGGAGGAAGGAAAGGTAGAACTTTGCAATGAGGAAGAGGTTTATACACTTTTAGGTTTGAGAAGGGATGATGATACGGCAAAACAAAAGGCTAGAGAGGTTGATTATGGTTCAAGAGACTGTACAGCAGCATATGCTTTTGGAATGCCTAATGTGGATGGTACCGAAGGTGCTTCGTTGCCTGTGGAGGATTATATTCCAGAGGAGATAGCTAGTGTTAGTGTATGATAAAGGATAATCTTTTTATAGAGTTGAACACTATGTATCCTTTTATGGAGGAGTTTAGATTAGCAATAAGGCAATATGCCATCAACCAAGAATTTGAGTTGGGCATTGATGCAATAAATCAGACGCGGTACAGAGGGTACTGTAAGAGCGGTGATTGCACTTGGGCAATATGTGCGCGCAAGCAGGCAGATGGGATTGTTAGGGTACTAACTTCTAACAACCATGTTCATATAATTTTTTCAGTGTTTTTTATACATTCTAAATTGGTGTCTCATATATTTTTTTTGACATTTCTATGTAGGTGACAAAGCTGACCGATTTTCACACATGTACGTCTAGTGCCAAGCGAAGGACCATGACACTTTCTTGTAAGTGGGTTGCTTCCAAGGCTATTTATATCCTTCAAAAGAACCCTCAAATGGGCACTAAAGAGTTGCAAACTAAGTTACAAGATGATTACAAGTACACAATTGGTTATGACACATTTTGAAAAGGAAAAGAAAAGGCTTTACATATGTTATAAGGTTGATGGGAAGAGAGTTTTCAGCAATTGTATGATTGGAGGGCACATGTCATGAATACATCACCAGATAGTATTATTGAGATTGTTGACGTCGAAAAGATCTGAGTCAACATACCGCGCGCACGTCCTAGAAAATCAAGCTCGGGATAGACCTCGTCGGAGCGAGACTTTTCTAGAGTTGATCCGGGCTCGGCAGGCTAGCCGGATCGCCTTCACATGTCGTCGGGACCGGAGAAGAACAGCACGAGAGGTCGAATAAGTGGATTAGAGTTTGGAGAGATATATGTAAAGCTAAAAAGGTTTTTGACGATTGGGGGTTAGTCTCTCAATCGGCATTAGACCTTTCTTATATAGAGATGGGATGGTCTTATCCCGTACAACCACAGATCTTATTAATTATGAAAAAATTGGATCTGATCTGCTACTAAAATTGTCAAAAAAACTGACCTCAGGTACCGGAGACTCCGACACATTGTTGGACACTCCGGTGGGTAAAATCTTAGTTTCAGAGAGGGCTTACCGAATACTCCAGTAATGTACTAGACACTTTGGTCACCGGATACTCCGGCACTGTATCGGAGTGTCCGGTGGCGGCTCGAACGGTTTTTGTAAATCCCGTAATTTCCTCATTCGATTCCCAATTTAAGCGATCCATATATCCGTTTCAATCGGCTCGGCGAGAGCCACGTCGTGGAACCTTCCAATCAAAGATTTCGCTTCATGTTCATGTCTTTTTAAGCACTTATTTTCTTCTTTAGTAGATTTTAGCTAACTTCTTCCAAAATATCTTCCAGGTCCTGAAAAACATATTGGCAAATAATTCTTATAAAATAATTATTATCGGATGGAGTCTAGATATTTTCTATCATATCCAGTCTTTTGAACCGAAGCATCCGAATTCTATTAATTAGGAAAGTACTCAATCCGATTTGTTACCAAAACTAACTGAACCGACTCTACCGGAGTGTCCGGCACTGTGTTGGAAACTTCGGTCACCGGACATTCTGGTATATTTTCGGACAGTCTAGTGTGTAAATCCCAGGACCCGAGAGGGTCTGCCGGACCCTTCGGCATTATGTCGGATACTCTAATGGATTGCAAATTTTGACTATCAACATATGCCCCCTGTTTTTTGAAAAGCTAGGGTGCCAAAAAATACTCTAATGACAAAATTTGCCTGACGGTGGAAAAACTCATCGGCATCTTTGCTCTAAGGACGATACTATTATATCGCCCACATTTTGTTCGAAGGGCGATAATTACTATTCTATCGGCCATAAACTCCTAATATTACTCAACTAAAAGTTACACTCACTTGTTTAGGTCTCCATTCTTTTTTGATGTATGAAAGAGGTCATGGAGACACTATTTTGTGAGATGGATCAATTATTTGGCTATATCTCTGATTTTTGCTCTCTTGATTGTGCAATCTTTGCAATCTTTTCTTTTGAGTTCAAGTTAAGGCAGAGAGACACCATCTCGGCTGAAAGCATTTGCCAAGAGAGCAACTATTGCTTTTAGAGTTCTTAGGAGCCAAAACATTTTCTGGATTAGCTCGATCATTTTTAATAATCAGTCCTTTTGGTGGTTCCTTAATAACCACATCTATGCTTTCAATTCTAACTACGTTGTTGACCGGATCCGAACGATGGGGACTTGATCGGTCTTTTACTATATTTGCATCACATATTGTTGACCGATCCTTCGAAACGGTCTTTTTATTCGTATATTTTGATAAAAGGTAACCAAAGTTAGGTTTGAAATTTACCTTCTTGTTCTTCTTCTTTGGTTTGTTTACTTTCCACCTCCCTATTTCAGGGTTTTTCGGCTTAAGCATCTTCGGTTGGGTAATAGCATCAATTGAACCTTGAGCTTTCTTTGCTTGCCCCTCGAGTCTAGAAGCTTTGACGGTGATCTTCAAAGACTCTTTACCATCCGAAGATTTTTTCAATATTCTTTCCTTGAAGGATTTGTGTTCTCTCGCCTCTCTTTATTGATGATCACATTCTTACCTTTGGTTGTATCGGCTTGCTCGGGTCGAATCAACACTTTTACATTTTGAAGATCAACGGTATTAATAGGAAATGGATGCCTATCTATTTGCATTTCCTTAAAGGCTAGTTGTCCATCATTGATGGCTGATTGAATTTGCCTTCGAAACACATTACAATCATTAGTAGAGTGGGAAAAAGAATGATGCCACTTACAATAAGCACGTCACTTTAACTCGTCAAGCGGAGTAATAACATGTGACATCTTGACGTAGCCTCCTTTATGCAATTCATAGAATATTCTATCACATTTGGCTACATCAAAAGTAAACTTCATCTCTTCTTGCCGATTTTTATGAATTGACTTGAGAGAATCACAAGGATGAGAGCTAGCCTTAGAAGGCTATGAGAATTCAGCAGGATAAACATCATAATCATCATCGTCTATCTTGTTAGATTCGCAACCAACTATATAAATAGGACGATTGATCTTTTCATTCGACTTTTGCACTTGTTTAAATTCTTTAACTCTATTTTCGTTACCCAAAGCTTTCTGAAATACTTGACTAACATCGCAAAAGTCTTGATTTTCTAGCTTTTCTTTATGACAATCAAGCAAACCAAAAAAAGTTATATCAGCTAAGTCCCTATCGGAAATTGTTAAACTATAGCATCGGTTTCTAGTATCTCTAAATCTTCTAATATAATCGGCAACCCATTGATTTTTTGTTTAACCGATGTGGGATGTGACAATTTCAATTCAGTTTCACCGGTGAAGAAATACTCATGAAATCTTTTTTTAACTGGGACCAACTATAAATAGAATTAGGTGGCAACGAAGTGAACCAAGTGAATGTCGCACCCGAGAGAGAGAAAGGAAACAACCTCATCTTAAGAATACCGTAAGAATTTGCCTCCCCACATTGTATAGTAAATTGGTCTACATGTTCCATAGTAAATCTACTATCGTCACCGGTGAATTTGGCAAAATCGAAAACCTTAAAACCATGTGAAAACGGAACATGCTCATAATTCTCAGAGAAAGGTTTCTGATAAGATCGGCTTTTGCTTTTAGTATTTAAGCCGAATGATGTCTTGAACATATCTATCAACTCCGCTCTAAGTTCATCCATGATATTCAGATCGGTTCCGGACCGATTTGGAGCTAAATTAAGAGGCGGTGTACCAAATAATTCGGTAGCGGATATGAAGTATGATGCAATGAACCATCACTAAACCCACCAAATTTTTTTTATTATAAGCAGTTTTATGATGTGGCGGGATTGGATCACTACATCGACTATACGGGTATTGGCTAGCCGAATTAGTGATTGTAGCATCGGTGAACTGCACCCCAATATTAGCTGAAGTACCAACAACGGTTCGGCTTGACGTGTAGTTTGGGGTTTGCCCATCAGAAGTTCTAGGGTTTTGCCAATTCAATGGTTTGATAGGTTTTTCAGCATTAGTGGTAGGAATATCAAGGGTATTGTCGAAATATTTCTTATCAAGTCAGTCATCTATCGTGCGTATAGTATCATCAAATTTCTTTGTTATAGTGTCTAGCCTATTATTAAGATTCGCACAGCCAGTGGCATCAACCATATTGGCAACATCAGAATCAAATGCAGATGTGGGCACGGTAGTGGTTACCTCTTGTTTGATAGGTGGCAAGGTGGGATTCCTGACTTGCTTGGCGTTGGCTTGCCGATTCTTTGTGAAGCACGTCAAGTAATCTCGGAGTTCTTGATCTTCTTTTGCTTTGCGTGCCTCCGCGTCGGCTTTCCGATGCTCGAGGAACCTCTTGCGATCTTTCTCCGGTAACTCTTCTAATGTTGGCATTACGATGTTGTCCGGTGAGATCTCGGAAGTCATGACGTGAAAAAGATGATTCGGTCAGACAACTGAAATCTTTATTTTTCAGCGGAGTCATCAAAAAGTGTGTTGACGCCAAAAAAATCCGGGTCAACATCGCGCGCACGTCCTCATGTGTAGCGACAGGATCGTCTAGGTACGATCCCAACAGCACCTGAAAAATCAAGCTCGGAAGATACCCCATCAGAGCGAGACTTTTATAGGGTTGATCTGGGCTCGATAGGCCAGCCAGATCGCCTTTACACGTCGCCGGGACGGGAGAAGAACAGCATGAGGGGTCGAGTATGAGGGTTAGGGTTTGGAGAGATACATGTAAAGGTAAAAAGGTTTTTGATGATTAGGGGTTGGTCTCTCAATCGGTCTCGGGTCTTTTTATATAGAGATGGGATGATCTTATCCTGTGTAACCACGGATCCTATTAATTAGGAAACAAATTAGATCCGATCTGCTACTAAAATTGCCAAAAACTAACCTCAGGTACCGGAGACTCCGGCACATAGCCGAACACTCTGGTGGGTAAAATCTCGGTTCTAGAGAGGGTTTACCGGACACTCTGGTAATGTATCTGACACTTCGGTCACCGGATACTCCGGCACTGTACCGGAGTGTCCGGTGGCGGCTCGGATGGTTTTTGTAAAGCCTGTAATTTCGTCGTCCGATTCCCAATTTAGGCAATCCATATATCCGTTTCTATCGTCTCGGCGAGGGCCACGTCGTGAAACCTTCAAATCAGAGATTTAGCTTCATCTTCATGTCTTTTTAAGAACTTATTTTCTTCTTTAGTAGATTTTAGCCAAATTCTTCCAAAATATCTTTCACGTCCTGAAAAACATATTGGTAAACAATTGTTGCAAAATAATTATTATCGGATGGAGTCTAGATATTTTCTATCATATCCGGTCTTTCAAACCGAAGCATCCGAATCCTATTAATTAGTAAAGTACTCAATCTGATTTGTTACCAAAAATAACTGAACCGACTCTATCGAAGTGTCCGGCACTGTGTTGAAAACTTCGGTCACCAAACATTCCGGTATATTATTGGACAGTCCGGTGTGTAAATCCCCGGGACCTGAGAGGGCCTGTCGGACCCTCTGACATTGTGCCGGATACTCCGGTGGATTGCAAATTTTGAGTGTCAACTGAGATAGATTGCAAGACAGTTAGAGGAAAGGTTTATTTTCATAGGTTTTTTTGTGCACTTGGTCCTTGTATTGAGGGTTTCGGTTGTAGGCCAAGGCTTGGTATTCATTCGACTGCACTCAATGGTAGGTGGAATGGTCACTTAGCCGTTGTATTTGGTGTGGATGGTCACAACTACTTTATTTATTATTTCGTTTGTTTTTAAATTCTGTTATCAATTTATTATTTTAAATCTCTCTTAACTTTATAGGAAGAGGAAGCCTAGAAAAAATACTACTAAAGGTTGGACTCCAAAAGATTCTACTCTGGACGGGGCTGTCAATACAAGGGAACAAATAATGCAAGAGAGCCCTGGGATTGTAACAAGAAGGTAACAAATTTACTTCTCCTTGAACTAATTCTCAACATGTATGTTCTGTTCTGACTTAAAAAAAACTAAGTAAAATAATCTGACTTGTGTGTAGGCGCTTATCTTTGTTGATGGGAGAAGCCACATCTTCTCAAGAGCCCATATCTTCAGAGACTACAACAACTATTTCAACTGCTCCTAAGATGATGACTCCAAGAAAGGCCAAGAGAAATTTGCATATCTGTGATGTTTAGCTTGTATCATCGGCTATTTTTGGTATTAGGCTGCTATCACTGTGACGTGGAGTGTGACCCTATTTTTGTCAAATTTTGAATGGATGAACTCATAGTAAGGATATATGAGCTTCGTCGGTTTTGTTATATGTGAACATATTTTTGACAAAATTTTGGATGGATGAACTCATATAGAAAGGAAAAAGAAGTCTGATTTGGCTCATGTCGTAATGTGTTGTTTTGATTCTACGGCTCCTTTGATATCATTTTTTTTAACATTATTGAGCAATGTAATCCCTGGAGCATGCAGTGTAATTCCCTTATTGGATAGCCTTTAATATTTTTTAACATTATTTGTAATGTAATCCCTGAGACATGCAGTCAGCTCTCTTAGGGATCAGCGTGGCTCCTTTGATATTTTTAACATTATTTGCAATGTCTGTGATAGTGCGTCACGGTCTATGAAGATTAAAATGTTTGTAATTCTAGCACACAAGAGTAGTTTTGTCTTTTCAAGTGTTGGCAAGCAAAAAAGAAAATAAAATCAAAGAATATAAACAAATAGTGCTATAATAGTAAAGAGTCAATGTTAGAGAATGCTATTTTAGCTAATCTTCGTCTTAAAGATGCTATTAGGGAGAAGCCACATGTCAACAATGCTAAAATAGCAAAAAACTCGAGTTTAACCATGTCAGTCGTGTAAGGCGTGTCTGGAACTTCAAAAATGACTAGGATTTCAGTTGCAGAGCTCACGTTACCTCTTCCACAGCTGCCGTCGCCGGAGTTGGACGCCATGGCGTGGTTGGTTAGTAGAGTTTGGGCAGCATCTACGCGTCCAAACCAATCCCAACACTGGCACTCCCAACATCCATCGCGGATTCTCCCTTGTGTCGCCCAGCTCTGCATGAAGGCCGCGGCGGCGAGATAGTTCACCGTCCGGACGACGACGCACAAACTTTCAAGGCTACGAGACAGGTGATACAAGTTCCCAAGAATGCGCGGCATCGTGGAGAAGGCCGTGCGCATGGGGTGTCCAAAGCGACGAAGATCACAGAATACTTGCTTTGTTCTTAAATTGATATTGTCATTGATTTTAAAGATCAAATTTAATCACTATCTTATTAAAAAAATTAATGTGTAAAATTTAAAGTTGTGATTCAGACAACTTTAATAATAAATCAAATTATAAAAAAATATAATATTTATCAAAAATTTTTAAATAAAATAAGTAGTCAAAGTGATATTTAAAATTAATAATAGCATCAATTTAAAAAAGATGTAGGCATTTTTCATGAGCCCGTGGGCCGGTGCGGAATTTAAAAAAGATGTAGGCATTTTTCATGAGCCCGTGGGCCGGTGCGGAGAGTAAACACGATCTATGCAAAAGCAAGCAATACTACATTTAAAAACAAAATTTTACAAACTATTTATATACTACTTACACAAAAAAATATTTTAGATGTGTTAAACTCATTACTCATAAGAATAGTTCATTACTCATAAGAATAGTTTGTAAGTAAAATTTTACAAACTATTTAAGTACTACTTAAAAAAATATATTATATGTGTTAAACTCATTACTCATAAGAATAGTTTGTAAGTAGTTTGTAAAATTTTGTAACAGGTTAGCTCCCTAAAGATAGAAGGTATGCACGTTCAGCCTTGCCCCGTGGCCGTGTGATTATTCCGTGGAGCTGGCTGGCGAGCCCTCCGGCGCGGCGCGGGAGGACCAAGCTGGAGTAGAGCAGCGTCCGTCAGAATTCGGGAACACCAGTCCGTTCCCCAGCCATGGCGAGGCAAAGACACAACCACACAAAAATACGACGGTGCGCAGCAAAACGCACATCTGTATGACTACAAGTACATCCCACGTGATGTACAACAAATCTGCCCGTAAGCTGAACCTCAACTCTGTTCTGGTTCCCGGGGAAACGGAGGTCACAAACGGAATCCGTGTCTCATCAGGGTTTTTAAAACCGGTCAAAACCAATCGATTCTTATAAAAATTAGTGAAACCGATCTAATATTACTATAGTATTAGTTTTATAAAAACCGTATCAAGTACTGTAGTCAAACGGTAAACCGATCGATTTGATTGACTGTCGATTTTTTCATAAAACTGAAATCGAAACTGTAGCGATTTTAAAACTCTGATCGCCACTTGCTGTTGGGTTCTCCCCGAATGAAATCATCTCCGCAAAAAGCAGGTAGCAGCGCGTGCCGATGACGCGAAGCGTGTAACCAACCCGCCGACGGGTGGTTGGTCGCGTGAACAGGCAGGCCGCGCCGACGACTCGGCCTCACCGCTCCATCAATCCATCGGCTATGGCCATGTGCTGCGCACGGGGTTACGCTGCTGGAATAATCGGTCCCGACATGCCGCTGGGATTTCCGGGAGCTTGCTTGGCCCACCGCTCGTGGCATCTGGAGTAGTACTAGGACGGAACGAAGCCTACGCGGACGGGGCAATGGAGATCAGCGCACGGGCGGGGCGTCGCGCGGCCGTAGCCCCGTCGTGCGCCCACCGGCCACCACGGTCACAGCAGCGATGGAGCGTGACAGAACCGGACAAGACGAGAGGCCGATGTGTCGGATCCTGCCCAGCACCGAAAGCCCGGAACCGTACCGGGGTTGCCGGTCTAATTGCCACCACCACCACCCCTAGCTATATCCCCGGACGCTCAAACAATCGACGCCAGAAAGACAGGCCGCCAGCACTGACGGACCTACAGGGTGGGCCAAGTATGCCGCGGCATACCTAAAATTTTGGCCTAAACTCATTAGCGATCGACACTTCACCAGCTCTATCGTTTCTTTTTCGTCTCGATCGGGCGCCGCACCTGCAGCACTTCCGCACGAGCGCCGCTTTTGTCCGCTGGTGACCTGGTGCCCACTTCGCGCTCTCTGTCGTTGTCTTCGCATACTAGCTGCTGCACTGCCATCGCTCTGTTTACTGGCTCCCGATCGCTCTTGCCGGCGTTGCCGCACGTGCTGCCGGTTGGAGCCAAGGCCAGGCGTAGCATCGCCCAACCTGCTGCCCAGTTCAGGCCAAATGCAACCTGCATTTGGAGGTTGAGCTGCTACATGTGTTCTTGCTATGGTGCTTCGTCAAGACTTGCAGCTGCTTCCACTAATTTGATTATTCAAAGGTATTACAAATTGCAATGCCCAATTTGCGTAACCCTAGCTGCAGTGCTCACTAATTTTTTTTAAGAATTCCCTGGTCCATTGATTGTTGATGATTGATATATTTCATATTTCGCGTAGAATTATTGAATCATGAAGAGAAATGGGGATATTGCATCTCTTTTTCAAAAAGCAGCAGCAAAGAAGCTTGCTGCAGCTTCATCTCCTCCAGCAGTACATGTGCATCCTAATCCTGTGCAAGCAGCAAAAAAAGTGGTGGAACAGGAAGTTCAAGGACAAGGTACAGGAACCGAAGAAGTTGTGAATCCTACTGCTCCTTTGCAATCTTCTGTGTTACCGAAAGAAATTGAAGTTGAAGATGTCTTGCCACCACAACCTCCACCATCAGCGACGCTGCCTGTTTATGATATAAATCGTCTTCCATATGATCCAGGTGAAAGATCTCCCATAGCAAGTTATCACATTAATGATCAAGATGCAATTAGAAGAGCATATATTCTCAAAGGTCCATTCAAACCTATTGCACATCAATTTTCGAAAAGAAAAATTGGAACCAGAGATCGTTCATGCAATTTTGTATGGCTATACAATCATGATTGGCTTGAATATAGTATCAAGAAGGATGCTCTGTTTTGTTTCCGTTGCTATTTGTTCAAAGATCCAAACAATAAGGGTAAGGGGACAGCTGCATTCACTATTAAAGGTTAGAGAAATTGGAATATAGGAGATAAAGCACTTTTCAAGCATACGGGATCTAAAGCACACAAGTTCGCTGAGAGATATTTTGCCTTCATGAATCCTGATGCTGCAATTGATAATCAAATTGAAAGGTGGAGTGATGAGGCCCGCCGTCTTTATAAGATCAGATTAACTTACACACTTCGATGTTTGAAGTTTCTATTGCATCAAGGATTGGCATTTCGTGGACATGATGAAAGTGAAGATTCTAGCAATAGAGGGAATTTTATTGAGCTTTTAAAATTTCTTGCAGCAAATAGTAAAGAAGTGGATAAGTACGTTTTGAACAATGCTCCGGGAAATTGTTCCTTGACCAGCCCAAAGATACAGGCTCAAGTTATTCAATGTTGTGCCATTGAAACTAGAAAAAAATAATTGAGGAACTTGAGGATGAGCCCTATGCAATTTTAGCCGATGAGTCTAGTGATGTATCACATAAAGAGCAACTAGCCCTCTGCTTGCGTTATGCTGATAAATTGGGGAGGCCATGTGAGCATTTCATTGGAGTTGTTCATGTAGATGATACCAGCTCTTTGTCGCTTAAGGAAGCAATTGAATCTTTGCTTGTTAGTCATGGCTTGACCATGAGTCAAATCCGTGGTCAAGGTTACGATGGAGCTAGCAACATGAAAGGTGGTATTAAAGGACTGAAAACATTGATCATGCAAGAGTCACCTTCTGCTTACTATATCCATTGTTTTGCACATCAACTCCAACTAGTACTTGTTGCTGTTGCCAAGGGCAATACTGATTGTAAGGGATTTTTTGATCAAGTATCTCTTTTGTTGAATATTGTTGGAGTTTCTTGTAAGCGTCATGGAATGCTTCGAAATGCTAGACTTGAGCAGATTACAAAGGCACTTGAGTGTAGTGAGCTTGAAACTGGCACCGGATTAAATCAAGAAATGGGATTGCCTAGGCCTGGTGACACTCGGTGGGGTTCTCATTGTAAAACTATATGCAACATCATTGCTATGTATCCTTCCATTCATCAAGTGCTTATCACTCTTGGAGAGGATACTTTATATAAGGCTGATTGGACGAAAATACATTTTATGGCGGGAGCATTTGTGTCCTTTGAGTTTGTTTTAGTTGCACACTTAATGTTTGTTATTCTTGGTTACACAAATGAATTATCAAAGTGTTTGCAAAGAAGGGAGCAGGATATTCTTAATGCAATCTCTCTTGTCAATGTGGCAAAGAATAGAATGCAACAATTGAGATCTACTGGCTAGAATAATTTTCTTCAAAAGGTCACTTTATTTTGCAACAAACATGGTGTCCATGTACTTGCTATAGATACTAATTATGTGCCCTATGGAAAATCAGCACGATATACCCGGGATCAGACAAATGATGACCACTTTAGGAGAGAAGTATATATTGGTGTCATTGATCAAATTAGTCAAGAGCTTGACTATCGGTTTGATGAGATGAATATGGAGTTGCTTTCTTACATATCCGCCTTCAATCCTTCTAACTCATTTGCCTCTTTTGATGCACAAAAGGTACGTAGACTAGCTGAATTCTACCCTGCTGATATCAAATGCCCTGATTTGCTGAAACTAGAGTTGCAACTTGATAATTATATTGATGACTTGAGACAAGATGATAGCTTCAAAGATCTAGAGAATCTTATTGATCTCTCAGTTAAATTAGTTGAAACAAAGAGGCATAAAGTGTATGACATGGTTTATTTGCTTCTCAAGTTGGTATTGCTTCTCCCGGTAGCGACTGCAAGTGTTGAAAGGGCGTTTTCTGCAATGTTTTTTGTCAAAACTAACTTAAGAAATAAGTTAGGAGATAGTCTTTTGGATGATTGTCTAGTCACGTTCATTGAGCGAAATATTTTCTTTCAAGTGGATAAAGATGATATAATAGAGACTTTTATGTCCCTGAGAAAACGTAGGCCAGACAAGAAGTAACTGGACTCTAATCCTCTTTTATGCATATTTTGTCTATATTTAGCTGAACTATCTATATTATAGTTTACATATTGTATGGACAAATTATTATACATAGATATATTGTACTATTTTATACATAAATCATATCAAATTGCGTATAAAAAAATTGTTGCAGCATACCCTACCTTAAAATATCCTAGGTACTCCACTGGTCGCCAGGGACGGGATGGAGAGAAAAAAGCGGGGCAGCAAAAGTGAACCCGCGGACAACGGCTCCGCGCAGGTGAACTCGCCGAAAAAGCCAAGGCCGGTAGTGGGGAGCAGGCGCTGGGGTCTGGTGTTCCTCCACCACGGCCGCACGGACGGACAGCGAGGCCGAAACGTGGTCCGCGGCGCCCAAACGGGAACGAAAGAAAGCATCGCCGCCCGCGCACCGTGCAGCGCCCAGTTTGTGAAGCCTCAAGCCTCCACCCACCGATCATCCCAAAGCGCGCTTACGCGCGCCTAGCAAAAGAAAACAAGTGCGGCCGCAACAGGCTACGAAAAGCAGTCGCTCGCTGTACCTCAGGCACATGGCTAGTAGCTACGATGAGAAATCACTGAACTGAGACAGTACGCCGCTGATGATGGTTCGATCAAAAGGAGGCTGATAGCCATAGCGAAGCCTAGAAAAGGATTAATTAATTAAGAAACGGAAATCACAGATTAGGAGACGGCTGCCGCGTCATGGGAGGCAGGAGGCTGGTTAAACGCTACAGTACATTAGGAGACGGCTGCTGGCATAGCTACTGAGTACTGACTGATTAACAGTTATCTTGAGCTAGTACAAATTATAATGACTAACGAAGAGCTCCTAATCTCCTCCCTTGGAGACTGGCTGGCTAGACACTGATGGGGGACGGGGAGGGCGAGGACACGGCGGCGCGAAGCGGGGAATCGTCGGTGTCATCGTCGTCATCGTCGCCGACGCCTGGGATGATGCCGGTGCCGGTGCCTGTCCCGGCGGCGGGGTTGATGATGGCAGAAGCTGTGGCGCCGGAGGCTCCCGCGGAGGGGACGGAGGCGGCGAGGTGGTGGTGGTTCTGGTCCGCCTTCTGGCCGTGGTGGTTCTTGTGGTTGTGCATCCAGACCTTGAGCACCTGTCGTCGGACGCCGATCTCTTTGCAGAACCGCTCGAGAGCGCCGTCGTCGTTGCGGTTGACGCGCCACCCCTGCTTCTCCGCGAACTCGCGCATCCGCGCCTTCTGCTCCGGCGTGAACTTCGTGCGGAACCGCTTCCGCCCCGCGTCACCGCCGCTGACCATGGCGCCACCGACGACGCCGAAGTCCTCGGGCCGCGGCGGCGTCTCCGACCCGCCGCGCACGTTCCAGGGCGCTGCCGGCACGGCGTGGTAGGGCAACGCGAGGTGCGGCGGCGGCGGCGGCACGGGC
>BCLH01000240.1:3491-15735 GCA_001602315.1 Zoysia pacifica
CTTAAAATTTTAAACAATGACATAATCTCCAAAATATAACTTTGAATTATATTTTTTCATGAATTTTTATTTAAAAGTGTCATATGTATATTTTTATGAAAGAATTTTTACATTCAAAGCTATTCATATATTTTTTTACATTTTTAAACTTAATCAAAACATTTTGAAGTTATTTATAATTTATGTTTTCAATATTTGACCAAATACATATTCAAAACGTCACGAATAATTGAACCAGAGGGAGTATGATTTTTCACACGTTCTCTCTTCTCAAATTAGCTGCATCCATCACAATTCGTATTTAACTACATTATGCCGATATGGAGACTATTAAAGAAAACAAGAGTTTTAAAATTTTAGACCAATAAGATACCTAGCAAGGTTAGAGGTCTAAATATGATGACATAGTGCCGCTCTACTACGAAAGACAACATGATGTAATATCATTTGCTACGGGCAAAATAACTTGACCGTTCCGATACGGGTAAGACGAGTTGGCACAATACCCACTATAATTAAATCTTTGAATGGAATCTGACCGCCTCTCTCATATTTGGGACAAAATAAATTTGCGCAACGGCGAAAGTAATTCCTGAACCTGTCACCCCATTCAAGTTCGTTCATGGGTGCGCTTCATGATTCTGCAGGGGTGTTCCTGCTCTAACAGAATTTATAGCATATGTGAAAAAATCTGCATGCATCCAAATGTGGCAATAACAAGTGGGTCCTTCCGTCTACTCCGCAGACGGAGGTCACACATACGAAGGAGTTTAGCTCACGTACGTAACAGAACACTCTATATCTACTCGTACGTAACAAATCATCATCGATTGCCATGATTGTCATCAACATACCTGCATGAGCCGACGTTGAGGTAGAACTGACGGTGCAATCGCCGCAATGTCGAACGCCAGCCCGCCGGAGCCGTTCGAGCCGGCGCCTCCGGCCTCTCCATTCCCGTCGCCGCATCCACCTGCAACTCCCGACGCGCCACCACCAGCTCCTGTAAACTCGGACGCCCCGCCTCCATCTGTTGGCCCAGAAGTGCCGCCGCCATCTGCAGGATCGCCTCCACCAGCACCGGCTGCTCCGCCGCCGGAGGTGACGCCTGTGACGCCTCCGCCAGCTTCACCGGTGCTGCCACCTCCAGCGACTCCGGCTGCTCCGCCGGAGTTTCCTCCTCCGACGGTGCCTCCGGCGACTCCTGCTGCTCCGCCTGCGTTTCCACCACCGGCGCAGCCGCCAGCGATGCCGGCTCCACCTCCACTGGTTTTTCCTCCGCCTGGTGCACCGCCTCCGAATTCATCTCCGCCGGCGCCGGTGATTGTAGATGTTACCCCGCCTTCTGCGCCACCTCTGCAGTCTCCAGTGACGCCGAGCGCCCCGCCGCCGACGTTGTTTCCTCCTCCCCCGGCACCGGCGACACCATCTGCTCCACCGCCGTCGCTTCCTCCTCCGCCGGCACCGGCGACACCATCTGCTCCACCGCCATTGTTTCCTCCGCCGCAGGCGCCGGTGACACCAGCTGCTCCTCCACCGCAGGCACCAGTGCCACCTGCTGTACCACCTCCGTCTTCGACACCCGTGCAGCCGCCAGTGGCACCAGCAGCTCCCCCGCCGGCATCTCCTCCCGTGCAGCCGCCTGTTCCACCATCTGCTCCCCCGCCGGCATCTCCTCCCATGCAGCCTCCCGTGCCACCATCTGCTCCTCCGCTGCAGCCACCAGCAGCTCCACCTACATCACCATCTTCGCCTCCACCGCAGCCACCTGCACCAGTGACGCCGTCACCGTCAGCACCATCACCATCACCACCTGTGATGCCACCGCCATCCGCACCCCCGCCATCAACACCGTCACAGATTCCTACGCCATCAGGTCCCACGCCAATGCCGCCACCGATCCCTACGCCAGGTCCCACGCCATCGCCGCCACCTATCCCCGAACCACCAGGACCAACGCCGTCGCCTCCTCCAGTCCCAGCTCCGGCAGGGCCCACCCCATCGCCACCAGTGATCCCTACGCCATCCCCACCCATGCCATCGCCGCCAGGGACACCTGATCCTCCGCCCCCCATGCCGTCACCCCCTGCGACACCTGATCTTCCACCGCCCATGCCGTCGCCGCCAGCGCCGTTGCCACCGTCCCCTGCGGCACCTCCACCCTCTTCGCCATGGCCACCGTCCCCTGCGGCGCCTCCACCCTCTACGCCATTGCCACCGTCTCCTGCGGCGCCAGTACCACCAACACCGTTGCCTCCTCCGGTTATTCCAGTACCCCCAACACCCTCTCCTACTGCGCCACCTCCATCTACACCAGCACCACCATTACCTTCACCTCCTTCCCCTGTGATGCCCTCTCCTACTGCACCACCTCCGTCCATGCCAGCGCCGACATTGCCTTCACCTGTGATGCCCACGCCAGCAACGCCATTCCCACCACCACCGTCGTCACCGGTGCCACCATCGCCTTCGCCCCCATCTCCATCGACTCCAGTGCCACCGCTGCCTTCACCACCATCTCCATCAACACCAGAGCCGCCTTCTCCCGTGACACCAGGGCCGCCACTGCCTTCACCACCTTCTCCGGTGACACCAGGGCCGCCACTGCCTTCGCCACCGTCCCCTGTGACACCAGGGCCGCCACTACCTTCGCCCCCATCTCCTGTGACACCAGGGCCGCCACTGCCTTCGCCACCTTCTCCAGTGACACCAGGGCCGCCACTACCTTCGCCACCGTCTCCCGCGACACCAGGACCGCCTCTGCCTTCACCACCTTCTCCGGTGACACCAGGGCCGCCACTGCCTTCGCCACCGTCTCCCGTGACACCAGGGCCACCACTGCCTACTCCGCCTTCTCCCGTGGCGCCAGAACCACCAGGCCCGTCTCCGTCTCCGCCAACAATACCACCATCCCCGCCATCGACGCCAACACTGCCGCCACCATCTCCACTTTCACCAGATACTCCGGTGCCACCCATACAGCCGATCCCTTTGCCTCCGGTAATGCCATCTCCTCCCGGAGTTACCCCATCGCCGCCAAGTCCAAGTGGCACCCCTCCTGCACCACTGTCGACGCCGTTACCCCCACCGCCAGGTCCGCCACCACGAGGGCATTCGTCATCCGGGGCCGTGATCGGCGTCTCCGTGGCCGTCGCGACAGTGGTCATGCTCAGCCTCGTTGCCGGGCTCATCTATTGCTTCCTGAAGAAGCGCCGCCGACGTCGCGGCAGTCGTCGATCCTCTCCACCGGGTACGTACAATACATTACCAGCCCTCACATTATCTCATACTACTACGCTTTACACGCTGTCGCGCTGGCCGGCCGGTGCTAGTGCAAGGCTGCATGCAACACCATGGCGCTGCTCCGTGCTCCGTCGTTGACGTCTGCCTGCATAAGTGCGCCCGCGCGTCATGCGACGTCGTTGGAAGCCGCATGTCAGCGCGCCGGCCCCGTGGTTTGGACGCACCACGACGCGAACCTGCCATTCGTGCGCCGCTGACGTCACGGAACTGCAACCTTACCTTGTGTTCGTGACGAGATGGCAGCACGTGTAATATGAAAGGGACGTTTCATCAAGGATGAACCAAACTTGTTTGATGCTAGATAGATAGTGTTTAGGGGCGTGATCAGTGCTAACTCGCCGCGTAAAAGGTTGTTTGTTGATCAACTTCTGCACTAAAATGGCAAGGGTTATAGTACAGTGTGCAATGTAGAGGGCTCCGCGTTCTTGCTCACTTTTATGTGTTCCATGCTGTTTTCCGTTCTGATTAGATTTTTAGAGCTTGCTTTTGTAGCTAGATTTTCGCTTCCTTAATCTGAACTGGTGTTGATGAGCTTGCTTTTCTAGCATTCCAATTTGGTAACTTTGTAAGGATGCTAGTTGAGTGAACTATTTATTTATTTATCATTTGCCATTTAGAAGGGCTACTCTAGTTCCACATGAAAATCTTCGTTTCTCACGGTGATTGTGTTATTGTGACAGGAAACATCAACGGCCACCATAAATCGGTGACGTCTTCGCGCCAACCATCCTACCCGAAGATGTCATCCGCGCCGTTGGAACGGCCTCCGCCCGAGCGACCTCCACCGCATTACTCACAGCAGGTGCACTCGCCATGGCATGACAGCAGCGGCGCGCTCTCGGGGCCCCTGTGCCCGCCGCCACCACCTCCGCCTCCACCGCCTCCTCCGACGACCGGCGGCACGTTGTCATACGCGGACCTGGCGGAGGCGACGGACGGGTTCGCGGACGTGAACCTGCTGGGGCAGGGCGGGTTCGGACACGTGTACCGCGGCACGCTGGCGGGCGTCGGGGACGTGGCCATCAAGCGGCTGCGGCCCGGCAGCGGGCAGGGCGACCGCGAGTTCCACGCCGAGGTGGAGATCATCAGCCGCGTGCACCACCGCCACCTCGTGTCCCTCGTCGGCTCCTGCATCCACGGCGACCAGCTGCTGCTCGTGTACGAGTTCGTGCCCAACAGGACTCTCCAGTTCCACCTCCACTGTAGGTGTGCCCCGTCGTCCTGGTATTCTAGCTCACGATTCGGCGTGCCTGGTTTCCGTGCTGAGATTTGGGAACGCGCGCGTGTGGTTGCAGGGACCGGGCAGCCGACGCTGGCTTGGCCGCTCAGGTGGAGGATCGCGCTCGGCTCGGCCAAGGGACTCGCGTACCTGCACGAGGACTGTAAGTCCATTCACCACCATGTTCAGCGTTTCTGCTATTTAGAGTTTGTTCTACTGGCCTGAACCTCTGCAAGTTCAGTTCAGTTCAGTTCTTATGACGAGACGACGCTTCCTTGGTCGTTGTTTCAGGTGATCCCAAGATTATCCATCGTGATATCAAGGCAGCCAATATCCTCCTGGACAACAACTTTGAGCCAAAGGTAAACGATCAAACCACGTTGCTTCGCTTGCTCGAGAGTGTGACTGGTCCGTTGATCTCAGGACGAGCATTTCTGTTGCAGGTTTCGGACTTCGGTTTGGCCAGGTTCCAAGCCGGAGGCGACTCGCACGTCTCCACGCGCGTGATGGGAACCTTCGGGTACTTGGCGCCGGAGTATGCCGCCAGTGGCAGAGTGACCGACCGGACCGACGTGTACTCCTTCGGGGTGTTGCTTCTGGAACTGATCACCGGGAAGAGGCCCGTTCTATCTGATAGGCGTGATCCCAACAACGACGAGACTCTGGTCTCTTGGGTGCGTACTCTGGACCTTGTTGGCTCTTTCAGCTCATTTCGTGTTGTCTGATTTCTCGCAGATAGTAGCATAGCAGCAAAACGCTGCAAATTGCAAACCAGTTTGCGTTGGTCAATTTCATTGATCTTCTTTGCTGACCGACAGAATAATTTTCTTTGAGTTGTTTTCTTATTGTTCGTAAGTAAGAACTGGTCTGAAACTCTGAATTTTATGTGTATTGTCTGTACAGGCTAGGCCCCGGCTGAAAAAAGCTATACAAGAAGAGGTGTTCGACGAGCTGGTCGACCCGAAACTGGACGGTAACTACGACGCCAACGACATGTATCTGCTGATCTCCTGCGCTGCGGTCGCGGTCCGGCACACGGCGCCCTACCGCCCGCGAATGTTCCAGGTGAACGAACTCCCTCCTTTCAGCACGTTCATTTCAAGAACGCGACACGTACTTGCTCGCTCAGCACCAAATTCGCCAGAAATAAATTGACATGATTTGTCACCATCAGCTACCTAAAAGTGTTCGTGTTGCCCGTTCTCGTGACCAACCAGATCGTCCGGTACCTGGAGGGCCAGCTCTCTGTGGACGCCCTGAACGCTGGCGTCACGCCGGCGCGGAGCGAGGAGGACGAGGACGACGACCACGCGGACGAGGAGATACGGCGGATGCGGAGGGTAGCGGGAGCGGGGACCGTGAGCAGCAGCTACGTGAGCGAGCCGACGAGCGAGTACGGCCTGCACCCGTCCAGCTCGAACACCAGCGACGACGCCGGCACGGCCGCCGTCAAGGACACGCAGAACTCCGGCGCCGAAGAAGGGATGGGCAGCGACCCGGGCCCGGCCAGTGACGTCGCGATGGAATCAGAGTCCCAGGATCAAGCTCGCTCGTGAACCTGTAGAAGGGTTCAGGCTAGGGGGGTCATATTTTTTAGAATTCATAAACGGTCCAGAAAATTTGCTTCGTTTTTAGCTTTGGTAAGGTCATTAGGTTCTTTGGTCAAACTCAGAGCTCAGAGATATAGAGCAGTTTTTTTTAGAAAACTCTGTTCAAAGGAACGCATCACAAATACGAAGAAGCAGTCAATGCTCCTGTTCGGTGTACGGCTTGTTTTCAGTTTATTTAAAAAATAAACAAAACTATATCAATCAGCAAATTTATTTTACAGCTTAGTTCAACAGTTTTTTAAAGAATAAACTAAACAATAGTTTATTTTTCAGTTATTTTTTTAGCTTAAAAAATAAATTATTTTTTTATTAAATTTCAACTGTATCAAACAACACTAATGTATAACCAGAAAAAAAAAACTCTGCTGTTATTTTTTTCTTGGGTTAGAAAATACGCTTCATCAAACAGACCCGCGGCATCGAACTTTCTTGGTAGCTCCATCTGTTTTTGCTTCGCTGTGCGTACGGGTGTTCTTCTGAACAGTGAATCGGAGGCGTCGGATGCCACGTGGATTGTTTGCATCCACCAGTTTACACCATTACCCTTTCAGATTTGGATCGCCATCATGGTTACAGTAGCGGCGGATCCAGGTAACACGTGATCAATCGATAATATGTACTGAGGCAGGATCACATGCAGATTGTATCTGAGATGAATATGTTCAAAACAATAATACGGAGTATGATAATTCAAATAGTTTTTCCTATATTAATTACAGTATTTTTGGACAAAATATTGATGGAACCATGAAATCAAATCTTAAAAAAATAAATTGAGTGAAATACTTTACAAAAGGAAAGAGGAGGAAGTTGACACGTGTTACCGAGCGTTGTGGGCCCACGATGGCGGCTGCCACCTCATCATACCCGTCCGGGCCGTCCCGTGTTCCCCTTCCTCAGAACGCGACGCATCGCGATTAGCGAGAACTCCCAGTCTCATCGCCAATTCACCGTCGCCTCTCTCCCCTTGCGAGCTCCGAACCCTCTTCCTTCCGACTTCCGACCGAGCCGGTCGCGAGATCGCCACAGCGGGGGGCCCTAGATCTCGATGGCCTCGCGCCGCCGCACCCTGCTCAAGGTCATCATCCTCGGCGACAGCGGGTGAGCGAATCGGATCCCCTTCCCCTCTCCGTTCCCCTGCGTCTCTGTCTCAGCTGCTGACCTCCCTTCTGCGTTTGTTTCCTGCGATCTAGGGTCGGGAAGACGTCCTTGATGAACCAGTATCCTGCGATTCGGGTCAATTCATGACGAAATTTACGGGATTTCCTTTTAGTCGACTATTTTCCCCCCTGTTTCTTTTGTTTGCTCTGTGTTTTCTTGAGCTGCGATTTAATTCAGATATGTGAACAAGAAGTTCAGCAACCAGTACAAGGCTACGATTGGCGCGGATTTCCTCACCAAGGAGGTGCAGTACGAGGACAGGCTCTTCACCTTGCAAGTAAGATTGATCTCCCTTGCCTGCCCTATCATTCGTGCCCTGCGGTTAATTCGATTTCATCTGGGTCAGCCTGTGAAGTTCAATGTGCACTGGTGCCATCTTAGCTAAGTCTATGCCTCTATGGACTATTCTTGCATGTTTGTCTAGATCGGAGCATTACAGAGTCGTGTCTAGATGGGAGCATCACTGTGTATTTCTCTTAAGGTAGTGTGATTGTGCGTGTCTGATCAATACTAGCCTACTTGATCCTTGAAACTATTCGATTGATTTCATTGTTTATTTGATTTATTTGTCGTGAATAATGCCGTGCAGCAGCAGCAGCGCACAGCCTACATCGGTAGTGTCAAACCCTTACCAGCTTCAGCTAATTAAATGAATTATCTATCCTTTAGTGGTATTTTTTGGCATAAGCAAAGGGATTTAGTAACCCTGCTCTTCAATCATTTTATGCGCTCTGATCCATGCTTAGTAAGAAGCGACAGTAGTCTCAGATCGTGTCCAACCTTACAAGACATGCCTAGCATTTTCCTTTAAGCGACTTCCTTGCGTTTTGTTGTTGCTTCTTATTAAAACACCATCAGCTGCATAACCAATGGATGTATAACATTTTGTTTGTATGTCATTCCTTTAGTGTGCTATTTACTGTCATATGGAGTATTTGTTTTAGTCGAAGTAATATCTTAGGAAATGGTAATTTTGCATGCTTCACGATCATGGTTCACAAAACCGCTCGAAAACCGCGGTAAACCGCGGTTTTCGACCAAACCGCTGCGGCTCGGTTTTTACGGTTAACCGGTTTTCGTTTTAAAATTTTAAAAAAAATTGAAAATTTGAAAAAATTTGAAAATTGGAAAACCGCTCAAACCGAGCGGTTTACCGCAAAAACCGTTGAAAAACCGCTCAAACTGATTTGATTTCAAATTCAGAAACGGTAAACCGTAAAAACCGCTCGGTAAACCGTAAAAATCGCTTGGTAAACCGTAAAAACCGTTCGGTTTTCTCTCAAAAATTTGATTTTTGAATTTGTTCGGTTTTTGTAACAGTTTTCACGGTTTTTGCGGTTTTCATTAAACCGCTTTCGAGCGGTTTCCGCGGCTCAAACGGTTTTTGAAACCTTGTTCACAATTTCTTCCTCTGTTGTTGTATTATGCTTAGCCACATATTTCTCTGTAGATATGGGACACTGCTGGGCAGGAAAGGTTTCAGAGTCTTGGTGTTGCATTCTACCGTGGAGCGGACTGTTGTGTTCTAGTCTATGATGTTAATTCGATGAAATCATTTGATAACCTGAACAACTGGCGTGAAGAATTTCTAATTCAGGTGAAGTGAAATAGTTACGGAATCTTTTTAGCCCATACTTCAGAACCAAGATTCCCTGTCTCACTTTGGACGTTCAAACTTTTCAGGCCAGCCCATCAGATCCTGATAACTTCCCTTTTGTTCTACTGGGAAACAAAGTTGATATAGATGGTGGCAACAGCCGCGTGGTAATTACTGTTATATGTTTTGTTATCCCCCATCAATGTTTTTTTCAGTTTTCAGTTTACCAGATCCATTTATCTGTGACAGAATGATTATATGTGATCTGCTTTCACTTTAGGTGTCCGAGAAAAAAGCAAAGGCATGGTGTGCTTCTAAAGGGGATATCCCATACTTTGAGACATCCGCGAAGGATGGAACAAATGTGGAAGATGCTTTCCAGTGTATCGTAAAGAACGCTCTGAAGAATGAACCAGAGGAAGAACTGTAAGCATATAGCAATTCACATTTCTCTGCCTCTTTCTTGATTAACAGCCATTGTGTCTGTCTGACGAAGATCATTAAAAGTGCTATTTAAAGGGAGCACTGCAATAGGATTAGTAATTTTTTAGTATCAGTAGTATCTTCTATTGGCCTTTGCCCCAGTTATTAGCTGCATCAAGCCATCAATAGATTCTAGTCATTTGTTATTTGTTTAGCATGTACTACGTTGTTTCTCTTTTATCTGATCAACTGAGCAGTAGTTGCTGTAGCAAGCTGTCAACTGATCTTTTCTGTTTGTTCTGTAAGGTATGTGCCGGATACAGTGGATGTGGTGGGTGGCAACCGGGCCCAGAGGTCATCAGGTTGCTGTTAAATCATGGGGCATCACGAGGGGCCGCGATCACTGGACATGCAGAAACCAAACATACATTGCTGGGTGCCCTTGCTTCTCTAGTGTATCCTTATTTCACTTGTGACGTTTTCAATCCTCTGTACCCAAGGGCGAGCTGTCAATTGTGGATGTTGTGCAGTTTTATCAGTAGCGTCATATCTTGTGAATACAATCTTTAATCGGTGGAATAAATGAATTGTAAACTACAGTAAATCGTTATGCTTTGTGTGCTACGGATACGAACATCTCTGAATTGAAACTACGTTTGCACTGTGCTCTGCCGTCCGTATACACACGCTTTTCTCGTGATATCTGAATATGTACGCACATCCATCCTGGCTAGTGAAAAATGAGTTGAAGTTTATATCAAACATTTGTAAACCCTTTTTGAATGCTGCTCTTGGTTGCCACTTGAAATGTTTTCAAGAATTGTTAGAACTTTGAGAAAGATTTAGAAATTAACTTGATGAAGTGGAGGAAATTTTCCCTTTCTGGTGACCTCAATATGTGAATTTTCAATTGGAGCAAAATAAAAAAGAAAACACGCAAAAATGCTTGAGATTGTCCTGAAGAGAAGAGAGAGAAAAAAAACATGTCGCCGATGTCGTCTAGTCCGTGTGCCGTACATTTGCGCCGGAGGGAAAAAAGAGGCCGTAAAGGCAAGGAAGCTTCAGTTTAGAAAACGGAAAAGACGCGTGCCTGCGAACGCCCGTCCGTTGCGGGCGGCACACCCGCTATGCTAGCGGGCCACTGAACACACGAGAACACGGGCGGCGGAGGACACGAAACGAACGCCACGGACGCGGCCCGCACGCGGCAGTCGACACAAGAAGCCTTTGCCGTGGCGTCCCCTCCCACGCAAACCATTCCCCACTTCCCCCCACGTTTTCCCCTCGCCCACGCGGAAACTCCGTTACTCGTACCTTACATCGCTCTCTTCCTCTCTCCCTCCTCCGGCCCCGCGCCGGCATATATATGCACTCGTGCCGTGCGAAGCAATGGCAGCTCACGCCTGGCACGCGCCCTTGTCGCACAGACTGTAAGCTGTACTTGGTTACGAACGTACCAATGCAGATGGCGCCGGCGGCAGCGCGTGGCTCTCCCGGCTTGCTGCCCAATAACAGCTTCTTCGTGCCGACTCCCCGCGTCGCGACGGCCGCCAGGCTCGGCCGTCACACCAGAGCCCTCACCCTCCGCGTCCTGCCGAGAAGCCGGCGGCGGGACGACGAGCGGGACGCCGACCCGGACCCCTCCACCGGGACAGGCCGGATGGTGGACGAGGGCATGGCCACGCTGCACCGGCGCATCCGCGAGGCGCGGGCGGCGTTGTCCGAGGACGACGACATTGACGGTGACGCCGACGCTCCGCTCGCGGCACGGTGGACCGAGCTGGAGCGGGGGTATGACGGGAGCTGCGTGGACGGCGTGCGCGGGGCGGTTTGTCTCCTCGAGGCGGTCCTCGTGAACGCGCACCCGGGGCTCGGGGCCGGGGCCCTGGCGCTACTGCTGCTGCTCGGCGTGCCGGCCTCAGTGTTCCTCTTGTGCGCGCAGCTGATCCGGGCCGTGGACGGCGTCTCGTCCGCCGTAAATGGCAAGTGACTGAGCGTAGATAGTCTGTTGTAGGCTTCTTAATAGTACAAAAATTCTAAATCGAATCTATTTCCAGATCTTGCATTGGAGTATACGTTTTGTCATTATAAGAGACTAAGTTTGCAGCTCGAGTATGTAAGAAAAATCCATTGATGAGCTATATAAGGTTGAAATTTTTCACTGATATGCCCACTTATTAGCAAATCATTCTTGCCATGAGACGTCTTCACGCAGACGCCCAGCAGAGCGGAGATTGAGGGGCGCTTGCCAGTCGCCCAACCATTGGCAGTGGTCACCAATGGCTCTGCACAGATCACTCCGTTAGCACCTCCGTAAATAAACTTAAGCTAGTGTCTCGCATCACCGCGGTCGAAGCAGATCCGTGACTGTTCCGACTCACCAACTCCTCACCATCTCCCAAGCACACGACAGGGCAGCAACACAACAAAAGCGGGGCGGCAAACGTTCCATGCAGGCGTTTGAATTCTAGAAACTGGAGATTTTTGGAATCTACAGCTGCCACATCGGACGATTGGAATCTCGCCCCTCGTTCCACGACACACGATGCCTCAGTGCCACAAAGGGACACGGACACCGCAGCGCACGCCGCACGTGCCGTCGGCGCAACTTGACGCTCGCGGACAACCGCGCGCGGTTCTGCGTGCATGGCAATCAGCACTTGAAGCAGCTTCTGCAGGGAGCTCTGGGACTGAGAGCAGCCAGTGGGCGGTCCACGATGGAAATGGATGATGTCTGTCTCGTCTGGTGATCAGCGCCGCGGCCGCCGGGGCGCGTCCAGGCGTGGCAGCAGGTTGATGTACTCGAACCAGACCTGGCGGAACACCTTCACGATGCAGTCGTGGTGCTCGTCCGCGTTCAGGGACAGGTAGCACGCGAGCAGCCGCTCGAGCTCCTCCGGCCTCCCGCCGCTGGTCGCCACCATATCCGCC
>BCLH01000240.1:15745-29011 GCA_001602315.1 Zoysia pacifica
CCGCGCGGGGATCGCACGCGCACCGCCGCGCGCAGCGGGACCGCCATCCTCCCGGAGAACGACGACCGCCGCCCGCTCCCGTCGCTGTTACTGAGGCGCCGGCGGCGGCGCCGACGCCGCATGTTCGTCCGAGCTGGCCCGGAGTCCGTGTCGGATGGGGCGGCGGCGGAGGAAGGGCGTGGCGGGAGGACCGCCTGGGAGGCCTTGAGCGAGGAGAAGGGGATCAGCTGGCCGAGCGGCGGGAGCTCGCGGTCCCCGCCGAGGGAGCAGTGACGCCTGCTGTGCTGGCTGCGCCGTCGCGCGGCCACGGCGTCGGCATTGTCGTCACCGACCGACAGCCTCCGCGGGACGGTGTCTGCATCAGGGGATCGCCGCGGCGGGCTGCTGCAGTGCCGGCCCGGCGCGACCGCCGCTGGGATCGGACTAGTGCGCTTCGGTAGACACGACGGAGCCGCCGCACAGCTCTTTGGCGCGCACGCCGGCGCGTGCTTGTGCTTGTCAGCGGCAGGCTTCTCCTTCCCCGTGAGCTTGCCGAGCCACGCGAACGGGGAGAAGGAGAACGCCCTGCCGCCCTTCCCCTTCCCTCCTCTCTCCCCCTCACCTTCTCGCACGCACCGCGCGTTTTGCGCCGCGTGCTGCTTCCGCGCCCCCCATCTCATGGCGGCTTTGACTCTCGCTGGCTGCTGATCTTGTGAAAGCTTGAAGACGACAGGGAGGGGCCGGGATTTAAAGCGTGCGGGTTTTGGCGGTTAGGAGCCTGCCTTGCCGGCGTGCTGGTATCGGGACTTGCGCTCGAGCTTTCAAACTCCATTTCAAAAGCTCCTGTATGTGGCGCGCACACCGCTACTACGTCGTACGGGTAGCGCATCGACAGAAGGCGACATCGGAGGATGGAAACGAGGCAAAGAGAAGCGAGGAGGAGGAGGAGGAGACAGGCGTGATCTGAAGCTCTGCGTGCGTGCATGGGTTTTCGAAACCCCCTGGCGGATTCAGAGCTCGGAGTCCCCGTTGAGCCGGACACAAACAGCGCACACTCATGATTCGGCCATTGGTTAACCCACGCCTTTGCGTGCGTGTCTTTGCACTTTTCCGCCGCCCTCTCTCCGACGGGCTCTCGCTGTCGTGGTCCGAGGCAGGACGTTGCGGTGCAAGAGCCGGGCAGGCTTGGAGCAAAGGCGGAGGAAAGGAAGGAGACAGAGGAGGGCCATGGAGGAAAGGAAAGCTAGGGCTCGGCTGAAACAGCGGGGGCCGACGAGCGGGTACTCTTGCTTTCCATTCGTGCTGCTCTTCCGTCTTCGGTCCTGCTACAGATGCTGTTCTCTTTTGTTCAGTGTTTGAACGTAGTCCCGCTCCCGCCAGCTGATGGCTGTTGTGCTCGCTGGAATTGGCATTTGGCAGAAAATTTTGCATCCGTTTCCATTGGTGTGAAATTGGCATTTGCCATTTGCAGTTGGACATAGAAGATATGTTCGATTCACGAGACTGTAACTGTGCTGTACATTTTTTTTATTATAACTAATAATAAAAATTGCACTGCGCTACAGCGTTTACGGCTGCAGCCGCCTCGAAAAGAATCTCAAGCGAAGAGCCGAAAGCCTTGTTACAGTAAGAGCTTCAGTCTTGAACTGAGCGAGTCCTAGGCTCCTAGCCTCTTTCTTTTCTCCCTCACTGTGCCAGGTATGCGTGCTTGTCCGAGCTGTACCAGATGGTACGGCAGGTAATTACATATTATAATGATCATGCCTGTGCGTTTGTATGGGATTCAAGTACCGGTTCTTGGCTCCACTCTGCTCTGAGTGGCTGAATTATTGTACTCCAAACATCTTGCCTGCACTCTGTTTGAGACCGAGCGTGCCTTGTCCTGTACGACTGCGTCGAGGCCTCAGTTTTTAACCAGTTTGGGTCTTTGGATGCCCTGTTCCGGTGGCTGGTACTCGAGTTCAAAAAGGTTCTCTTGTTTTGGTGGCTAGTACTTCTCCTCATGTTTTTTTCAGCCAATCAGCCATTGGCGAGACAGGAGTCTTGCCTGAACTCTCTAATTCACGGCTTGAAGAAGAAACAACAGGTAATGTCCGAATCATTTTTCTGTTCACGCTGGATGTTCCTACAGGATGTCAGGCGACTGAACTGTCCTGAGACTCCTGACGGATGGTTTCAGATCGAAATACAAACGCATTGTTGTTATCTCAGCGACCATGCAAGACTCCGGCGCCGTTTGAAATAGAGAAATTTTTTTTAATTTTTTTATTTTTTATCGTAAAATTATTGTAAAATTTTTATAAATTTTTTGTATTTTAAATATGGCTTAAATTGTATAGCAATCTGCCCGTTATATGAACACGCAAGGCTATTCTGTTGCAGTCCTCTCCCGCAGACATTTGGCCACGCGGGGTAGAAACCTGAACTTTCTTTCACTGAAGCATTACTGAGCAGATATATGTCTACAACCACAGTAACAGTACCGGGCAACGCTGGTTCAGGCTTGGAAACTTTGCCATGTTGTTTCAGTTCAAGCGTTCAACCGACCTGAAGTCTCTCTGCACTACCCTACCCAGTACCCACGCAGCAGCCCGCCGTTTCAAACCTGAAAGAGACGCGAACGAACCAATCCGACGCACGGCATCACGCCCCCAGGCCCAAACAAAACGAACAAGGCGGGGACAAAAGCGGGTGACGGATAACCCGGTGGTCCCGCGGAGATCAAAATGTGTTCGAAGTGGAGCCCGCGACGGCGAGGCAATTCCTATCCACACCACACCGCGTTGCGTCTGCTGCCGGATGAGCGCTGGCTGGTGCTGCAAGCCTAGCTAGCTAGAGATAGAGCCAACGAACGCGGTCGCCATCCAATGCTTTTTGCCGATTTGGACAGCGTCCAGAGGCCACACCGCCAATCCAAACATGACAGGTCCCCCCCCCCCCGAGCAAGTTGGTAGGTCATGCCTGCATGCTTCAAGCGGTGGAAACGTCTTGAGATTTTTCTCGATGGAACACTGCGGTTCAGGACACGTTCTCTTCCACAATAAACACAACGCGTTTTTCAGAAACAAAATCACTTCCAGATATAATTCAGCTTGCATCCACAGACATAAAACTACTTGTGCTTTTACTTTTGAACCCTGGCAAGTTGCATACAAATAGTATAGTGCTAGTAGCTACTATTATAGTAATTAAAACTTTTCGAATACAATATGAACAGACCAGACCACATGCGTAATCAGAACCACACAGCACGAACGCCACCCAAAAGAAATCGCCGTCGGCACCGGCGATCGAGCGGTCGGCCTCTCCTCATGATACGGCAACTGATATTCCGGGCCCCACAAAAAGCTTGACCAAGTTGGCCCTCAACCAACGTTGCGCTGCCTACTGGACAGTGAGCAACCGCTGCCTTCACGTTATCCGAATAAGGCGAAGGGATCTGCGGTTATGCCTTGCCTGCCTACGAAGAAGGCGGGTGGCCCGTGCACCTCAGCCTTAATTACTCCCCATTAACCTTTGCTCCCTTGCTGATGACTCCGTGCTCTCTCCGCGGATTATCCGGTTATGCTGAGCGTTTGTTTTGCTTGGGCGGAATGGAAAGATGGTACGCGCAGTATGCTGAGTCGGAGCCTGCTCAGCGCTGGGCTGACGCGGCGTTCTCGACACAGCAGTCCGGTGACGGCCCACGTGGATTGGGGGGGGGGGGGGGGTCTCAGGCAAGATCTCCCGATGGCGATTTGTTGGCAAAATTTGATGGTACTCCAGGCATCATTCAGCGTTGGAGTTTGCTAAAGGACACTGCTCAAATTAGTTTTGCCAGTGTACATTGTGTCATTTAGCTGGTGGGCACTCGAGCATTAGAATATGACTTTTCTTGTTTAGAGGAAATAGAATCTTTTGCAAACGACCAAATTACCCATGAAGCAGTTTTGACACATCTGACACATAACTATATTTCTTATATTTTATTAGTAGGAGTATATGTGTTGTATCCTCCGTTTCAAATTGTTATCAAGGATCCGTTCAAATTCGAACAGAGGGAGCAAGTGTTATCGCAATCAATAATCATTCCATCCAGGTCGGCTAAAAAAAATACTACATCCAAATTGTAATGTCCTTGTCTACAATCAATCTCACACGTTCTATGACAAGCTCCCGGTAAGCACGAATGTCAACCTCACCCCGCAAGCCGAGCTACTATCCATCCTAAAAAGAAGAAATGCAAAGCAATCGAACTCAGAACGACAACGCCAACTGAATAACCCCAGATCATAATCCACCATTGTCTTCTCTCCTGGGCTGTCAAGAATTCAAGATAGCCAAGGACTGGACGCCGACGACGAGCCATTGTCGGCGAGGATTAGGGATCCACAGACACACGACTGGCGGTGATCTGAGACTAGGGACGAATGGGTGGTATTATTCTTTTCCTTTTATTTCCACAAAGCAGTGAAGTTTGATACGCAAAATAAACATATCTTGTAGTAATGATTTTCTTTTGGCATCAAAAATTAATTTTTTATTAATCGAATTATGAACAGTTGTACTAGCATCGTGCTTAGTCACGCGTGACGTCACGCTCGCGCTCGCTGTGGTCCCCGCGGCGACCCGACACGTGCTTCACGCCTGCGGGGTCTCCGTCCGTTTGTTGCGGCCTCGCCTTGCTTCACGGCACGAAGAAAAACGACGAGGACGACGGCTCATGAACCGCGGGTGACAAGAAGGAATTCCTTCACAAAATCGGCGGACCGATCCCGTCAGTCCATCACGTGGGCCCGTCCGTTACGAACCCCGTCGGCGGCGTCTCCGCGGGTCCCGCGGCCGTCAGGTGGCAGCGCGGCGCCAGCTGGCGCCGGTGGGGCACGCGTTGCCTTATCCTCTTTTCCCAATGCGTCGAGTCCCCAGACGCGGTCCGTGAACCGACGGCCAGTAACGCGTTGCGAACCCACGAGTCGGTGACTCTTGGTCCACGGGTGGCGAGCCGTGCGCCGGGTCCAAACCGCTCCGTGGAAATGGAATATACCGTGGTCGTCTACCTCGCTGCCGCCCGCCCCCAACTCCATCCGTCCCCCATTGGGAACTTCGAAACCGAGAGGAGTCAGTCAGATCAGATCAAACCGCCGCATCCGAAACCTAGGGTTTGGTGTCGTAGATAAAACCTCCCCATACGTCGCGGGTCAAGCGGGCAGGGTCGCTGCGTTTTCGTGCCCGCTTCAGCCATGATGTCGAGGTCGTACACCAACCTCCTCGACCTCGCCGCCGGCAACTTCGCGGAGGCGCTGGGCCCGTCCGGCAGCGGGAGGCGGCGGTCGTTCGGGATGAAGCGGATGTCCCGGGTGATGACGGTGCCGGGGACGCTGGCCGAGCTCGACGACGAGGACGACGAGGCGGCGGCCACCAGCAGCGTCGCCTCCGACGTGCCCTCCTCGGCCGTGGGCGAGCGCATCATCGTCGTCGCCAACCAGCTCCCCGTGCTCGCGCGCCGCCGAGCCGACGGCCGCGGTTGGGCCTTCGCGTGGGACGAGGACTCGCTCCTCCTCAGGTTCCCCGAGGGCGTCCCCGACGACATGGACGTGCTCTTCGTTGGGACGCTCCGCGCCGACGTGCCCGCGCCGGAGCAGGACGAGGTATCGCAGACCCTAATCGACGGCTTCCGCTGCGCCCCCGTGTTCCTGGCGTTCGACCTCTACGAGCGGTACTACCACAACTTCTGCAAGCGTTACCTCTGGCCGCTGTTCCACTACATGCTCCCCTTGTTTTCTTCCCTGTACGGGATGGGGGCGGAGGCGGAGGTGGCGCCACGCATTGAAGGTAATCAGTTTGACCGCGGCACCTGGCAGGCGTATGTGCTCGCGAACAAGCACTTCTACGAGAAGGTAGTTGAGGTCATCAACCCGGAGGACGACTATGTCTGGATCCATGATTACCACCTCATGGCGCTGCCCACCTTCCTCCGGCGCCGCTTCAACCGCCTGCGAATGGGTTTCTTCCTCCACAGCCCATTCCCTTCGTCAGAGATCTACCGCACCCTCCCTGTCCGTGAAGATGTCCTAAGATCGCTGCTCAATTGTGATCTCATCGGGTTCCACACGTTTGATTATGCGAGACATTTCCTCTCTTGCTGCACCAGGATGCTTGGCTTAGAGCACCGGTCGAAGCGTGGGTATATTGGTGTGGAGTACTTTGGCCGCACTGTAGGGATCAAGATCATGCCAATGGGAATCCATATGGGTCAACTTCAATCAGTGTTGCGATTGCCTGAAAGGGAGAGGATGGTTGCTGAGCTGCGGCAACAATTTGAGGGGAAACTTGTATTGCTTGGTGTGGATGATACAGATATCTTCAAAGGGATCAATCTGAAGCTTCTTGCATTTGAGAATATGCTACGGATGTATCCCAAGTGGCAGGGAAGAGCTATGTTGGTGCAGATTGCAAACCCCCCTCGGGGTAAGGGAAAAAATTTGGAGGATATCCAGGCTGAGTTTCGAGAGACCTATGAAAGAATTAACAGGGAATTCAGCCAAACAGGGTACACTCCAGTTGTTCTCATTGACCGGAATGTACCAAGTGTGGAGAGGCTTGCTTATTACATGGTAGCAGAATGTGTGGTTGTGACGGCTGTGAGGGATGGAATGAACATGACACCTTATGAATACATTGTCTGCCGGCAGGGGATACCTGGCTCTGAGCCTGAGGTTAGTGGACCGAAGAAGAGTTTGCTAGTTGTATCAGAGTTCATTGGGTGCTCACCTTCATTGAGTGCTGCCATCCGCGTTAACCCATGGAATGTTGAAGGAACTGCTGAGAAATTGAATGAAGCCATCTCAACATCAGAACAAGAAAAGCAATTGGCTCATGGAAAACATTACCACTATGTCAGCACCCATGATGTTGTGTACTGGTCAAGGAGCTTTGTCCTGGACCTGGAGAGGGCCTGCAAGGATCACTTTAGGAAGCCATGCTGGGGTGTTGGATTGGGGTTTGGGTTCAGGGTGGTGGCCTTAGACAAACATTTCACAAAGCTTAGTTTGGATACAATCGTAATGTCTTATGAGAGAGCGAAGAGTAGGGCCATAATGCTTGATTATGATGGTACATTGGTACCACAGGCTTCAATTGACAAAGGGCCAAGTGCAGAAATAGTGAATATCATAAACACCCTTTGTGCAGATAGCAATAACATTGTGTTTATTGTTAGTGGGAGAAGCAGGGACAGCTTGGGATCATTGTTCGCCTCATGCCCAAAGCTAGGAATAGCAGCAGAACATGGTTACTTCTTAAGGTACAACTTGTTACATCACTATTGTTCAAACTTTTGTTAGATGGTATCAGCAGTCTGTAATTTATCTGTCTGCAGATTGCAATGGCATGCTAACTTGCAAGTAGATTTCAATGTATTTGAATGTTGATTCTTCTATAAATTCCAAAGCATTTATTCTCTCTCTCACTACCTCTTCCTCTCCTTCCCTTACTCGCAGTAGTCAATTAGATGGGGCATCGGTTCAAAAAATTAGATTGGGCCTTGTTCTTTCTCACTGCATGTAATTGGATTTATAATAGTCAGACTTGAAAGGATAACCTGCTTATAAATTCATAGAACATTGTGCAAAAAAATTCCTGATTCAGTTTCAAGCATGAGATTACCAGGAGATAATTATTTCTGTCATTAGTTTGGGATATATTTATTGCTGTTAAAAAATTCCTTATCAGTTGCCTTTTACTTCCAGTATATTTATTGCTGTCAGTAACATTAGCTTGGAAAATTAACTTTAAAGTTCAATTAGCTGCTCTCTAAACTACTCTAATGAAACGGATGATGAAATGCTGGATTCCAATATCTAGATGGTCCAGAGATGAAGAATGGCAAACAAATGCCCATGCCACAGACTTTGGATGGATGCAACTGGCGGAACCTGTGATGAATCTTTACACAGAAGCAACAGATGGTTCCTATGTTGAGACAAAAGAAACTGCATTGGTTTGGCACCATCAGGATGCAGACCAAGTCTTTGGGTCTGCCCAGGCAAAGGATTTGCGTGATCATCTGAATAACGTACTAGCAAATGAGCAAGTCTCTGTCAAGAGTGGCCAGTTCATTGTTGAAGTAAAACCTCAGGTCCGTTTTCTTGACCTCTTGCTGTCTTTCCTGAAGGATCAGTCTTTTTGTCATCTTATAGATGAAAATTCATGGATTTTGTGCCTGTGACAGAACAATCATTTTTCATGACTTTACCTGCTCCTGCACAGGAGCTAACGCCTTGATTTATCTAATGCTTTGCAGGGAGTCAGTAAAGGTCTTGTTGCTGAGAAGGTACTCACGTTGATGAAGGACAAGGGGCAGCAGGCAGATTTTGTATTATGCGTAGGTGATGACAGGTCAGATGAAGATATGTTCGAAAACATAGCTGCTGCCATGAAAAAAGGCATTGTCGCTCCAAAATCACCACTATTTGCTTGCACTGTGGGGCAGAAACCTAGCAAAGCCAGGTTCTATCTGGATGATACATTTGACGTAGTCGCAATGCTGAGAACGCTAGCAAATGCTTCAGAACCTGACCACATTGAAGAGTTGGAGGATGACTTAGCTAAATCTATCTCATCAATTGATATAAGTGATACGCTACATATCGGAAAAGGGTGTGAAGGATCTTAGCTACATATGAACTTCTATAATCTTCATGTGCCGATGGTTGACTTACTAAAAGTTTTCTCATGGAAGCTGAACAGCGAACTAATGGATGACTGACAGGCTGGTCAAAGGTGCTTTGCGTGACATGATTATCGATTCATTTGAGATGATGGCCTGTTGCTCCAGGCGGGGTACATTACAATCAGCATCTGTAGACATCTTAACTCTTGTCTGGACAGGGATTACAACAGGAGCTACAAAAAGGTATATTCTGCAGTTTGCTTTTGCGGGGGTGGGGGGGGGGGGGGGGGTACCATAATCAGCTGCCGCCAAGGAGAAGGTTCACATGTCCATATGCTGATCTCATTTCCTTTCAACCTATGCTTCTATATTATTCTGCTTCATTATTCATTGAAATTCTGGAACTTGAGGGGGCAAGGGCAGTGAAATGCGTTGCTTGGAGGTTGGAACCTGTGAAAGGACACATGCTACTAGAGGTTGTTTGGTATTCACTGACTTGTTTAAGAAAGGATTGTCTAGGCAGGAATGACCTGTAATTGTTCGTTTTTATTATTATGAATTGTCTGTTAATGTGCATAGTGCTGCTTCATGCTAGGTTCGGCTGATGATATGTATAATCCTTACTAATATCTGGCGATTTTGTCATCATATCAATACCAACCTTTATTCGATAAGTATGTATTAAATGTGGCGTGTCTTTTTGTGTTTTACGTGTGTGATCATGATAATATCTTCTGACACACATCGTTAGGTTTAGTTTTCTTGAGCCAACGACAATCACCGTTGGGCCTGATGTTTTTTCAGGGATTCGCCCATTGTGTGACGTGTCCCAAGTAAATTGCATAATAACTCGCTCAAATCTGTAACAATGTAAACAACTCACATAACTTAGCTTTAGCTACGACGAAAGTTAAACCAAATTTTGTCGCCAGTGTTGAGATCCGTAAGTCTGTTCAAACGCTTTCTAGGATCCATTTCCTGACTTTGTTTACAAAAAGATCATTTAACCAAAAAATTCAAGTGGGCGATTTTACGAAATTAACCTATATACAACGTGGTCAAGTCCTTGTGGAAGCATAACTTACGTAATTACAAGATGCTTGAGATTTCTGTGCGGCTCCAAGGAAATGCAACAATAGTACAAGAAAATGTTTATATTGGCAGGCAATAATAGGCATTTTACTTCAGTCTCGGTAGGAGAGGACCAACGCATATTATGTTCAGTGCAAGGTATATACAACAATACAGTATGCCCCTCTATGGCAGCAAGGGTACAACAATACAAGGTGTCCAAGAATTCTGTACACTATGAAGTTCGTTGAATACAACAATACAGGGTCTCCAAGAATTATGTACACTATTTGAAGTTCGTTGAATCAGATCTTGGAAGACTGTACGTGCTTGGCTTGAGTTAATAGGTGAAGAGGTAGACCTCTTCAAAAGATTTTCTGCGAAGAAAGAAACCATGGAATTATTAGCTGATGCAGGTCTGTAGTTGTTACATACGGTAGCATTTGTCCAAGATATGCAGATACAGATGGACTCACGAGGTTTTCCCGCTAAATGTGGGTCTGTAGTTGTAAATCAGGTTGTCCATCACCTTGTCTGCTGGAGGACGGTTAGGAGACTTGCGAGCTTGGCTGTTTCGAGTCATAGCAAACTGTGAGATGATCCCTTTTTTCTTTCATATATGATTGTCATCAAAAGTTTTTATGCATATGCATAATGGATACAGAAATCACAATACTCAAACGATACTCAAAATAGAAGAATTACCTACAAGAAACAAAAAGTTTGATTTACGTTAGTAAAGTATATTTTTTTTAGCGTTAATATTATGTGCCAATTTTCTTGAGCCAAAAGCATGGTTTTGATCAGCAAAAAAGAAACTACACATGTAGATAAAAAGAAAAGGAGGACAACAGATTGTGGCTCTGTTGAGCGACAAAGACAAAGGGAAAAGGTCACAAGTATAGGATTTTTATCAATTTGTGATATGATTTCCATCACAGAACGAAAAAGGTTAATTGTTGGATCCACAATAGATAGATGAAGCAGACGCAACTTTGACATGCCTAAATAAAAGGTTACAGTCACAAACCTGATAAAATGATTGGCAAAATGCTGAGTCACTTGAACTGCATATTCACTGTGTGGAATCATTGGTTTGCGCCACTCAAAAATGGCTTTCTGTATTAGATGAGAATAATTATGGCAGTGTAAAACACCATTTATGAGAATTAATATTAAACAAAAAATGAGGCACACTAATGTATCGTCGGTAATATTCCACCTATAACAACTCACACACCTCAGGGTGCCATTGTGTGCAGGTAATTGGATATTTGTGCGCTTGTACAGTTGAGACATAGACCTGATTTGAGAAACAAATCACTATTAGTTCACTCAATGCAAGAATTTATGATCACTAACCAGATGTCTAAATATGATACTTGGCAAATATTTGTGAAGTTCATCAAATTCGTTCTATTTATACTTTGCACCACCCAGAGAGACTTGTATTTGTAGGAGTAAGACATTTTGTACCTTGCCATTTTCATCGGGTGATGTGGTTAAGACCTTAAAGAAACTTGATAGTGCGTCATTCTCCCTCAATCGCTTCGGAGAGATACCATACTTTGACCAAGGGGCAAATTAAATTACGTCAGAAAATGCAAATCCGGAACTGAATTCAATTGTTGAAAGATGCTATTCAGAATCAGCAGCAATTATAATATTAATCCCAGTACACTGAACCATGGTCCAAGGGTGACACTTACTTTATGATTTTGCATGACAAGGCAGCTGGTACTAACTTTCTTGATGAGGTCAGGGTCAAATCTGAGAACTCCAATTGTCAGTTAGTATATTGAGTAAAATATTAAGAAAATGCAATTGACAATGAATTTCTGCATTTTTGTTGAAGTAAAATTTATTTTTTTCCCACACCAGCCATAATACTAATGGAGCCATAGTAATCCATCCTATATACCCTTTCCTACAATTCATATTGGAATCTACTCAAAATATACATTGTTTAAATCCATTTGCATATTTTAAGATTTCAATTTTGCTAACATAGTAATGAATATGCAATTCCACATGAATCATAATGTGTCATGTAACCTAAATAAGGCATTTTTACTAGTATCATATTGTACTATAGGATGGCACAAAAAAATGTTCTTCTAACATTCCAATCAAACAATAACAAATAAAAGATTTGGTTGAGTGAGCAAACTACCTTTCAAACACTGATCCCTGTATCAATGAATAACTAGGAAACTGTAGTGTAGATGCTTGATTCACGGCATCGAAGGTTTCCAAAATATTGTTGTCCTAGTATCATAGTAAAAGAACAATCAGTGCTCTGTTTCTGCAAACTGCACAGGAATTTGGTCTAGACAAATTTCAGAATGTTCAGACTTTTCTTTATTAGACTCGTTCATGGCCTTTTTCATTTCCTCCAGTATTATATCAGCCAGAGCAAATATATTCTTTTGACTTTAAACTGAGTTACTTTCTTCCATTCTGTAGCATTAATTTATCGATTTTGTAACACTATAATAAGGAAGCATTTTTTTTTCCTTTCCTTCTGTTTAGTCATTAGACTTCAGTCACAAAACAAAAAAAAAAGTTTTAGTCATTAGACTTGTAAGTAGTGAAACTTTTGCTTCTGCTCCAGAAAATGAAAACTTTAAATTACCTTGCTGACAATCATGCTCACAAGTTCAAAGCCAAGACATTGTGCAAATACTGCAAATGGTTCTCCCGCGTCATTCTTGTCCAAGGCATACTAAACAAAAAGAAAGCATTACACATACATGTAAATGGATTCAAGATTGTGCATGATTTGTACAAATAAAATCGATAACACAGAGTTGTCCGATCATATATCTTGTACTGCAAATAATAACAACAACAGAAGTGAAGTGCGTATCCTTGCAATATGCGACATGGTTCTCTGATCCACTAGTTAATGCTCGTAACTGTAACGTACCTGAAACACCTTTTTTACTGTCTCAAAATATGGACCACGCTTCACTGATCCACCAGTAAACAGGACACCGTTCAACAAACTCAGTTTCTGCAGTTAAGGGACATGAGATAAAATAATGATTTTGAAAGAAATACAACAAAAAGGAATGAGCAAGAAGCATCGCCATACAAAAAAGGAGGGACCAAGCCGTTCCATGAGGCCACATGATTGCAAAATTCAATTAATTAACACAACAGACAGGACAACCTAACATCTGAGACCCCCCTCAGATCTGAAACAGCATTCAAATACTACTACGTGGTGTCCAGGGGGGCAACTGGGCACTATCAAATGTTCAGGGGACACAAGAAGCACTTCATATGTGTAGCTTTCAGACATTTATTACTTCTCAGGCAATGGTTCGATATAGCTAACTGTATAGTGAGACTTGGTGTGCCAACGGAGAAATTAGAGATTTGGTTTTTGCCACAGAAAACTCTCTCTCGAATAAGTCAACGACTTGTCGCTTATCCGGGACGAGACACAAGATAGCTAGCCAGGCAGAGGAAGGAAGGGAAGGAGGAAGGAGAAGGTAAATAAGGCAGCTTTCCTGAGCACACACCTCAAGTATGCGCTCCTCGGGGTCGTTGTACACGAG
>BCLH01000240.1:36795-70135 GCA_001602315.1 Zoysia pacifica
AATTGAAGGAGCATTAGACTGTATGCAAACATTTTCAATAAATCATGAGAGTAATCTACTCTCTCTCTCTCTCTCTAATTATCTGTAGCTTAGTTTATTCTCTCTGTTCTAAAGAAATCCTTTAGATGTAGTCTCCTTGTTTAAGCCGCAAGCCAATGTTATTTCTAAAGTTCTTGCTTCAAACTTCCAAAAAAAAAAAAGTTAGAAAAGCTCTTAACTTTAACATGCTTAAGTATTTATCTTTATACATCATAGTAGGATAGAAAGATTCTGGCTCTGTTCGGATCAGATTTTAATGGCTTTTTGCTGCTGCACTGCATACTGTAACTAAGTCATTCGGATGCTAGCCAACTGGGTTGCCGCTGTGCTGTGCCGCTGTTAAAATCTCAACCGAACAGGCCCTCTAAGTACATGACTCTAAGAGCCTTCATATTTAGTATATTCTAGTTTGATGACAAATTTATTTATTATATCTTAATTCTGTCAGAAATTCAGCTGAAACTGCAAGGAACAACATATCACTATAGGCATTGTATTCATACCGAAGATGAAACTTGTTGTTTCAGGAATATCTGTCACCATCCTACACACAAAAAAAAATAATTATATTATAACAATACAAACTGAAAAAAGGCCAACCCCAGGGGGGAGATCAACAATCCAAAACAAAATAACAAAATAATCAGATCTCAGATTGCACTCAATACCAGTGCAAGTACTCCCTTAGCGATGGGTTGCTTGGACTTGGCGCATCCGGATCTACCAGTACCTTCTCATGTTAAACGCAAACAAGTTAACATACATACAGCTGGTAGTTATTATCAGCTATAAGACCTTGCTATAACTTCTTTTTTTTTTACAATTATGTCATAAATCTTCTGGAAAGAGTAGTATTTTTATCTAGTAAACACTTGACACATCCTCCAATTTGGTAGCACACATTGGTAAAATTCTGAGCTTACCAGAGTGTAGAAAGCCCTCATATCAGTGCCACCAATATCGGCTCGTGGTTTACTGACAACTGCAGATGGTTTTAGCTCAGCTCCTGCCAGAAGTAGCCTATTGCTGTATGTTATTCTCAGTGGGATGGTTGGTGTGAACGGATCCAACACATCCTGTACAACATGAGCCAGAACCAAGGGCTCAGTTGTTGACATATGTTGGAGAAAAAACTACCCGTTATGATCTTGGGTGTTACTCGATATAGAACTACCTTGCTATGTACCTGAGGAAGCTGCAGTCTAAGCTTGGACTATTTATATTGGTGCTGATGGAGGTTGTCATATTCACCTTTCTGAATTTGAGATTCCGCAATTCAGAGAGTGGAGTTGTTTTCTGTGTTCGTGAATTCAGTTTGGTATTTTGTCAGAAAACTTCCAAGTTCCTGTGAACCACTGGCAATCCTTAGCAATCTGCAGTAGTGTTGCTGAACATCGTAGTGGATATAATATGGTAATAGGCATCTTTTTTTTTTCAGAGCTTCTAAAAAATTTGCTGATACATCCAAATGCTTTTCATTTGCAGTAAGTTCATTTCACCTGTCAAGAACTCATGTGCTATAAAACCTATGAGATTTACAAATTTAAATTTAGGGATTACACCTATTATACAAACAAAACACACTTCAACATGGCAAACCTTACAGATTTTTATCTTCTTGTTTTCACATGAATTTTATTGTCCTCAGAGAAGTGAGCTCTCTGTATATTCTGAAGCCATTTTTTCCCTGTGCAAGTTCTGCCAAATCCGTTTCATGTATAGTTAAGCTTGATCCTTGTTTGGATTGTAATTCAAATCCATAACTATTTCAAACAGTAAGAACTGAAAAAATATAAATCCCTTTGCATCTCAAGTACTTTAGATGCTGTTAAGGCCTAGGTAGCGCAGTAGTGAGCCATGGTGCATTTACATTATTTGCACAGAGACTTGTTTCTAGTGTGACCAGAAATATAGCATGATGTTCTCATGTTGAAACAGGGATTCCTAGAGAAATAAGCCTCCTGCATTTTCCTGAAGCTATATATGTGTTCTATGAACAGTCTTGCCCTTTTTATCTGGTGGTTCCAATCAGCTGCATATGAACTGTCTCTTCAGTTTCTTAGTGCTATTTCGAGCATATAATATGGAATGTTATCGGATATTTAACAACAATTTGTTCTCATGTTAACTTTATTTCAACTCTGCTGCATTAGTTGCAGAATCCAGCAGGCGAGGGTACATCGAGTATTTTGAGGCATTTGTCATCCCGTAATACCAGTGATCTATTTGTGCAGGGTTTCTGAACAGTGTGCTGAGTTTATGCAGGATTTGTGGCCTATCCTATCGGTGCAGCATTTCCCAGTCCTACTTTATGCCGTTTCATAGAGATAAGGATTCTAGTTTCATCCTGTACTGGCAAACTAGAGTCCACTTGTTCGATATTCATTTTTCCATTTTTGTTGCCTTTACTAGATGCACAGTACACGCTTTCTGATATTTCGCTTGACATTGTTATGATTCGGTGCACACGTTGCCAATACAAGCGAGACCAGTTACATGGCCATTCTGAAGACTTTGCCTGTCAGCCTGTGTTACCTCAGTTATGTTTGTTTTTTTTTCCGGTGTGTCTGAGAGAGATCATCTAATGTATTTACCATTTGGAACTAGGATCTATGTATGAACAACCCAATACTGCAGTAACAGAGGAATCTATTCTGGAGGCCTTGTTCCTGTTATGGTATCCGAGGATTACATTATTGTGGTTTTTTATAAATTCTGTCGTCGACATGGAACCGACAGCGCTCGTCCTGCCCTTTTGAACAAAGCCACAGTGGCATCTATCTGCTGCATCTTTACTGCAATCCAGAAAGGCTGTGTCACATGATTGATTCTGTTGATATCGAAATAGATCCTGGCCCAACATAATGCTCGCACATGTATGTGCAGAAACGTCGTTGTTTCTTCAATGTCAGATTTAAGCAGCATCTAAATAACCTCGCCTTGTGAGAGACCCCGACGGAGAAGGATTGTCTTTGGGGTGATCTGAGCTCGGTCAGACCAGTCGAATTGCCTTCAGTTGTCATCGAGACAAAAGAAGAACAGTACGAGTGTCGAGTAAGTGGATTAAGGTTTGGAAAAGAATGAAATATAAAGGTAAATAATAGATTCGATTGGTATACCCCTCAACTGGCCATGGGTAGAGGTGAGATGTTCTTATCCCGCGAGACAAAGGAACCTCAAGTTAGGAAACATATTAGAATCGATCTACTGAAAACCTTCCTAAATCGACATTATCGGAGTCTCCGGTAAAATGCCAGACACTACGGTGATTGAAGTCTCTAGTAAAATGCCGGAGATTCTGTCGTGTAATTCTGACAACTCGAGAGGGCTTATCGAACCTTTTGGCATAACGTCGGACACTCCGGTGGTTTTTCTGCCCCAACCCGAGACAACTTGCCGGACAGTCCGGTGTGGTGCCGAACGCTTCGGTGGGCTGTAAGCTCAAACCCGAGAGGGTCTGCCGGACAGTTCAACATAACGCTGGATAGTTCGGCGTAATACCGGACACTCCCATGAGCTAAATGATCAAATCTGAGAGCGCTTGCCAGACACTCCGGCGTTATACCGGACACTCCAGTGAGCCGAGTGCTCCGAACCTGAGAGGGCTTACCGGACTCTCCGGCAACATGCCGGACACTCCGGTGGGTCAGCGATTTTTGGGTGTTAACATATGCCCTCTGTTTTTTGGTAAAGTTTTTGCACAATAAAACATTCTAAGCACAAAAAAAAATCTTTAAGGGCGATGGTCCTCCCGATGCATCGATCATTGCATCATTTTTAGCAACGATATTCTTGATATCGACCGTTCTCCTCTCTTAAGTTTTTTGCCATACATTTAGATGATACTTTTTCAATTATCGGCTGTTAAAGGCCCTAGATAACGATTCTCCTCGGATATTTTCCAACATGTATGCATTCTCGTCAATGACTTTCAATACTCTATATGGCTTTTCCCAACTAGCAGACTATTTCCCGAATTTGTTACTTCTTGAGTCTATAGGCAGAATAGTTTTTCACACTAATTCACCCACCTAAAAAGTTTTAACCTTTACCTTCTTATTGTAAGCTTTAGCAACTCTCGCCTTATCTTTCTCAATTTTTCTCAAGACACTCAAACGTTTATCGTGACTTCGTCAATATTGTCTAGCATTAAAGTTTTATACTCATCGGTAGATAAATCATTTTGTTTAGCTAATCTTAGAGCTCTCAGATTTACCTCGACGGATAAAACGGCCTCTTGTTTATACACAAGTTCATAGGGTGTTACCTTAGTTGCCCCATGACTAGATATCTAATGAGGCTATAAAGCTTCCGATAAGACTTCATGCCATCTCTTAGGATGGTCTTCTATTTTTTTTAATGAGTTGATTAACGTTTTATTACTAGACTCGACCTGACCATTGGTCTGAGCATAATACGGAGATAAATTGAGTATTCTAATCCTATAAGATTCGGCAAACTTTTTGACATGACCAAACATAAAGGAAGTACTTTGGTCAGTAGTCAAAGTTTGCGGTATGCTGAACCTATAAATAATATGCTCGGTAAAGAACTCAATTACCTCTTTGTACGTCATGTTCTTGAGAGCCACTGCTTCGGTCTATTTAGTGAAGTAATTAACATGAAACGGTGCCCCTTCGAAGATGAAAGATGTATTTGACCTATAAAATTCAATCTCCATCCTCAGAATGACCATAGTTTTATGATGAGGTTCATCATGACAGCGGGTGTCAATTAAATATTGCCAAACCTTTGGCACTCTTCGTATTTTTTATAGTAACGATAACAATTAGCAATTATGGTTGCCTAATATAACCCGGCCTTTTTTAACAATCATTTTATTTTTTATCCGATTGATGCGTACCACAAATGCCTTCATAAACTTTCTTCATCGCCACTTTGGCCTCATCATTACCCAAACATTTCAAGAGCAAATCATCTCTCATTCGACGGTATAAGTTACCATCAACTAAAGTATATTTGAAAGCTACGTGCCGAACCTTTCTATCCACACTTTGGGTTAGACTATAATTGTATGAAACTATGGGTGGCCTCCAGTCAAGCGATTCGGCACTATCACGTTTTAATGTGTTAGTATCCAAATGATCTAGTTCTAGTACCTCAAGCATCGGTTTCTTAATAACTGAAAATTTACCTCTACTAACATTATAACTCGATGCTTGTTGTGTCAACTCATTTACTTTACTGTTTTCTAGCCTATGCACATGATGTATATTAAACTCATCTCTCCCTTTAATGATGTATAGCCATTTGTCCAAAATAGTATTCAACGATTCATCTAAGCATTGAAAATTTTCAGCAACTTGTTGCGCTACTAATAACGAATCGCCAAAAGCCTCCAAATGTTTAACCCTCATGGACTCTAACATCTCCAAGCCGAACAATAATGCTTCATATTCGGCTTGGTTATTAGTGCAATCATACTCCAATCGGTTTGAGAATTCAAAGTGTGTATTTTGAGAAGAAACTAATACTACACCAACACCTTGACCCTCTTTGCAAACCGATCCATCAAAATACAATTTTCAAGGGGTAAAAGTGACATAACCAACATCCAAATCATGATCTAAATCAATCCAATGTTCAACTATAAAATTAGCGATAATTTGGTCTTTCATAGATTTCAATGATTCATAAGCCAAATCATATTCAATCAATGCATAAGCTCATTTACTAAGCCTACCACTAGAAATCGGTCTATGCAACATATGTTTGATAACATCAGTTTGACAAGCAACCACATAAATACTAGATAACAAATAGTGTCTCAACTTGGTGCAAGCATGATACAAGAAAAAACAAAATTTCTCGATAAGAGTCTTGTTTCCGCATAAATCAACCGCCGGCTCACATATGTGACCACACCTTCTCTTCGGCTTTTTGTGTCAAAACAGCACCAACCACATCATCTTTCGCCGCTACATAGAAACAAAAAGGGACTCCCCACTTAGACGCCCTAAGAACCAGTGACGAAGACAAGTATTTTTTGATCTTTTCAAAAGCTTCTTGCTGTTTTGCCTCCCAAGTGAATTCTTTAACCGAAGAATAGAAGTAAATGCATTGATTTTTTCTGGTAAGTTAGATATGTACCGCCTTAAGTAATTCACTTTGCCTAAGAAGCTTTGCAACTCTGTCTTACATGTAGGCGCTTGCACATTTTTAATTGCTTTTTATCTTTTTAGAATCTACTTCTATGTCTTTTTCATGGATTATGAAGCTTAAAAACTTCCCGACCGATGCACCAAAAGCACATTTGAACGAGTTTATTTTCAAACCGAAAGGACGGATTCGGTCCAAAGCGAATTACAAATCGGCCAAGTGAGAATCTAAAGCGGTCGATTTGATCAACATATCATTTATGTAAACCTACATGATGACACTAAGTAAATCATGAAAGATAAAAGTCATGGCTCTTTGATACGTGGCACCTGCATTCTTTAATCTAAAAGTCATGACAACCCACTCAAACAATCCTAAAAAATAGGACATCTAAAAGTAGTTTTAGACATATTCTCTTTGGCTATGAAGATTTAGTTGTATCCCGCATTACTATAAAAAAAAACTAATAACTCTATGGTCGAAAGCATCATTGATCAACATATCGGTTATGGGCATAAGATATTCATCTTTAGGAGTGGCTCTATTCAAATTTCTAAAATCAATGTAAACTCTTATCTTATCGGTGTTCTTCTTCTCTGCTAGCACGATGTTGGATATCTACTCTGCATACCTGTAAGGTCTTATAAACTTCGCATCAAGTAATCGGTTAATCGCTTTTTTAATCCGATCATACATATTTGGGTTGAATCTTTTAATCGGTTGCTTAAAAGGTCTAAAACCAGATTTGATCAGAAGCCGATGCTCAACTAGCTTGCGGCTCAACCCGTACATTTCATTATAAGACCATGCAAAACAGTCCACATATTCTTTTAACAAACCGATTAGCTTCATCTTGTAATCGGCTTTCAAATTTTTGTTTATAAAAGTTGGGCTAGGATCATCATCGCTTCTAAGATTCACCTACTCAAGAGGGTCGGCCGATGCAAATCCTAGTGTTAACTTATCCATGTCCTCTATTTCCTCTATAGCTTCGCACATATCGTTCATGTTGGACCGATAGTGTTCCACTCGCTTTTGCAACCAATCAAGATTAGACTCCATTAAATCACATTATATGATTGAGCCGATTTTTCATCGGCTTTACATTGACGAGTACAAAATCATCTTTAGTTACACTAAAAAAATCATAATCTGTCAAGTCTAAACCGATCAAGCACTTGACAGTGTCATGCGGCAAAGAACATGATTCAGCTATAACAACACAAGTCGATGCATCCGCATAAACAACCTCTACATCGTCACCAACCCATTATATCAAGAATTGATGCAATGTAGAGGAAACACATCTACTGGCATGAATCCAATCACGCCCTAAGATTGAGCTATAACTACCACGCACATCGGCAACAAAGAAAGCGGCTTCATAGAAGCGACCTCTTTAGCCTCGATAGAGTCTGCTCCTCCCACACCATTCAAAGTCATGTTGCTCCAGATGAGCTCATCATTGGCCTTACCTAGCTTCTTAAACAAAAAAAATAGCATTAGATTAACAATAGCACCGTCATCTACAAACATGTGAGAAATCGATGTACCATTAATATGACCTCTCACATAGAAGAGCTCGAAATGGTTCTTCGATTTCTTAGGCTTCTCAAAGATAGCACTTTTAGACTCAAAGTCAAATTGTGTCATAACCTCTTCTTTCTCTACAAGAGAATAATCGAAAAGAGATAAACAAATAGTGTTAATGTCCATACTTTTTCGAGGTGGTGTAGGCTCATAGTGTTAATGTCCATACAAGGTCGTCGTCGTTGAACTCAGACATATTGACGTCTTTCGTGGGCGAAGGCGTTGTAGAATCCTCTCCCAAGATGACGTCGGCCAAACCTAGTGCCTTCGAAGTAGCCACCACTTCCTCCATCACCGGTAGAGTGGGAGCCTGGGCTCCTTCACTCTGCACTGCTTATCTTAAGAGATCATCGGCTTAATCTCATTGAAGACCTCATCTCTCTTCTTCTCTAGCTCTTCCTCTCGAATCTTTCAGAGATGCAGCCTTTGAAGCTTTCTCTTTTGAGTGTGGGTCAAACCAGGCGGACACCACCTCGGTTGTGTGTACTTAGAGGAGCTCTTTCTACTGCTAGCTTCATGATCATGGAGAGTCTTTTCGACCGAATCATTCAAAGTGATCGGTCCCGTGAAGACTCTCCCAATTTTGACATCGGTTGTGCCGATTTTCACGACACCTTCGGATGTGCTTTCTTGGTGAACGAAAGTGGAAGGGGCAGGTTCATTACCTTGCTTTGGGCGCCACTCTTGCTTAGGCACGGTGGTGGAGCCTCCTCCTTGCACTTTGATCGGTCCAAACTCCGACCGATCCGCAATAGGGCCGAAGAGCCCTACGAAGACATCTCCCCTCGAACCGTTCCACCCCGGATAGAATGGTGGGTATGGCATCAGCGGAACGGGCATAGGTGGCACAAGCATCGGTGGCACCGGCATCCACGGTCCCATGTATGGATGCCACACCGAGAACGGTGGGCAAGGCATAGGATGAAACCATGGCGGTGGTACTCCGAACCCATGTGGAGGAAGAGGAGGAGGCCCACGAGCATCCGCAGTTTGCCTCATCCACTTCCTAGGTGGGCTGCCTCCCCTTGGTGGTGACCTTGGCCGCTTCATAAAACGATTGTTCAAATCGATCTTTTGGTTTTTGTACTTGGCCATAAGACGGTCAAATGCGCTTTTAGGCCCTATCTTCTTGTCCATGACCTTGCCTTGGTTTACTTTCCACTTGCCCACCTCAGTGTTCTTCGGCTTTATCATCTTAGCTGTGTAATTTGCCCCCCCCGGTGTAGAGCCTTAGATAGTGACCTTGAGAGACTCTTGACCATCGGGGGACTTCTCTAGCATCACTTTCCTATAGGCCCCTTTCTCACTCAGAAAAATAGGCATCTCCTCTTCGATGATCACGTTCTTCCCCTTGATTATATCGGCTTGATGTGGCTGAATCAACACCTTGGGTTTGAGCTCTAGAGTGTTGACGGGGAAAGTATGTTTGTCGATCTGCATCTCTTTAATACTCAATCGTCTTTCATTAAGGTCCGATTGGACCTGTCGACAGAAAACATTACAATCGTTAGTAGCATGAGAATAAGAGTTATGCCATTTACAATATGCTCTACGCTTAATCTCATTCGCCGGAGGTAAAGTATATGCAATCTTAATGTATCTACCTTTGTGTAACTCATTGAATATTTTATCGCATTTAGCTACGTAAAAGGTGTATTTCATATTGTCTTTTCGATTCTTATAAACCGGTTTGAGCAAATCACAAGCAAACGATTTGGCCTTAGATGGTCAAACGAACTCGACAGCCAAAATATCATTGAAATCATCATAGGAGCTATTCGAATCATATTCCCCGATGTGCACACTGTGGTGGGTCTTGTAATCATGTTTTATTTTTTTACTTTAGCTTTCTTGAGCTGAAGCCCTTTGTTGGAGGTGAGTGAGTGTAATAAAATTGTATCCCTCCAACTTCTCTCTAAGATGCGATCGCAAACCACTAAAAGCTAGGCTAGATCCTTTTTAGAAATTGTTAAATTAAAGCATCGTTTCTTAACATCTCTAAACCGCCGAAGATAATAGACGACAGGTTCGTCTTTTCCTCGCCGAACCGATGTCAAATGTGACAACTTTAACTCGTTGTCTCCAGAATAAAACTAGTCATGAAACTTGCGCTCTAAAGACTCCCACGTGTATATGGAGCTCGAGGACAATGATGAAAACTAAGAAAAAGCAGTTCCGGTTAGTGATAAAGAAAACAATTGTACTTTCAAAGCCTCACTAAAACCCGCCTCTCCAAGTTGTGCTATATAATGGCTAATGTGTTCCCAAGTGGTTTTTTTATCTTTGCCATTGAATTTGATGAAGTCGAGAACACACCATCCAACAGATACGGGACCGAATCAAAATTCGTGGGGTACAATTTTTGATAAATTCGGTCTCTTCCCTTGAGGTCTACCCCTACCGCCACACGAAATTGTTTGTTTAAGTCCTCCTTAATGCGCATCATACACTCTTTTATGTTGGCAATGGGTGGCCTAGTGGATGTGCCTGGTGGTGAAGGATGTGTGTTCGTTTTCATGGCGCTAAATAATTAGTTAGGGATGGGACTATGAGGGATACCCGTACCGCTTGGTGGGATAGAAGGAATAAAATTAGCCAATTCATTCAATCGGCTCGTGGCCGGATTAGAGATGCTAGTGATTGGTTCTACACTAGCGGGGGACACTACTAAAGCGTTAGTTTGCACATGCGATGAAAAACTAGTTTGTCCACTAAACGAGTTCAACCACATCCATACGGGAGTTGTTCTACACTAGATATAGTCGGTGTCGATGCGCTAGTAGTAGAACCTACATGTGCAACATGAGAAGACAATACAATACTAACATTTTTAGACTTAGACAAGTGTGACATCTCAAATTTTAGAACTAATTTAAAAATGCAAAAATCAAATTTTTTCTAACAATCACCCTAACATTTTTTCTTCTCCTTCTCCTCTTCTCTCTTTCTTTCCTATTTCAAAAGGTAAAAACCTCACTAAATTAAAACTTAGCTAATTTGGAAATTTCAAAGTGTTATAATTTGGAAGTGTGGCAAGTGTTTGACCTTTTTTGTTTTGTTTTATCATTTGTTTTCTGGCGTTCTTTTGAACTCCATTTCTTTGAATCCTAAACACACCAAATTCTTTTGAAATTCCAAATCCATCCAACCAAATCTTTAAATTCAATCTAAATCAGACAAAACTCCAAAAATCCAAATTTGGAACCTAGGACGCATTTCTCCTTTCCTCCTCTCTCTCTCTCTCTCTCTGCTTGGCACAGCACGACAGTGCGTGCAGTGCCACGCGCCCTGCCACGCGCAACGCAAGCGCTCCCTGCCGCTCTCTAGGTTGCCACGCAGCCGCCACGCACCGCATGTCGCCTGCCCAGTTCCCCGTCTCCTCGACAGCTCACGAGCGCCATAACGCACACTATTGCTCGGCTGCCTCGTCACTCACCACCGTCACCTCCCAGCTCATGGAGACGACAACCTTGCGCACCGCTCGTCCTTCACCGTCTTGCTTGCCGTCGCGCTGCGCCGCTCCGACCCGCGTCGCCGTCCGCGTCGTCTATGACACGAGCTGCGGCGCGCCGTCACCAAGCGCCCACGGGCCTCCATGGCTGGCGCTCCATGCTGCCTCCCTGACGTTGCCGTGGTCACCAGCAACCGCGCCGCCTCCGCAGCCCTTCCTCCGAGCCTCACCAATTTGGGCGAGACCGGGCCAAAATCGAGCTTCCACCGAGCGCGGCCATGGCGAGCCGCTTCCTCTCCGCGGACGGCGCTTCCTGGCGCCTCCTTGGCTCCCTCGAGCCCATGGCAAGGTTCAGCACACCGTACTCGTTCTGCCCGGTCAGAATCCAGAGCCGCTCCGCCACCCCTGCACCCTAGCGCCATACGCCACCGCCGCGCGCATGCGAGTGCTCTGCGGCCGGGCCCTGCAAAGCCTCACAACCAAACCTAAGCACTCAAGGAGGATCTCGGCGCCACCCTCCTGCTCCTCCGCCACCTTTCGAGCCACCTCTACCTGTCTCGCGGGCTAGCACTGTGAACCGTCGCCCTGCTCTGCCTCCACTTCGCCGCCAGCGCTCGTCGTCGCCTCCCTGGCCACGCGGCGCCCACAGGAAGCTTCATCGCGCTGCCGAGGTGTTGCTCCGCCAGGATCCAGACCTCCCCGGTCGGCTTGCCGCAGGGCCGCCGCCGTGGACCACGGCGAGGCCGTGGACCGGCTCCTGACCGCTGGTCCACCAGACGTGGACACGGTTCACGGTTGTGGCCGAAGGAGCACGCCTGGTCCCAGTAAAAGAATTGCATTTTTGCAGAAAACCCCTCATGCTTCTTTGATATCAATATTTAACTCAAGTCCCTGCTGGACCTTCAATTATTCCAGATTAGTCCCTACCATTTTACACGGAGGACCCTGAACTTTTCAATGTCCACTGAGCGGTGAACAGTGGCCACAGCTTCAACCCAGCCGCATGGTAAAGCCTTTTGCAGAAAGCCCCTTGATCTTCTGTTTACTGGCATATTAGTCCTATTCATTTTTACATCGAGACCCTTGTTCATTTCTGGTATTACAAAAACACCCATGTATACACACACACCCTGAGGGTTGGACACGGTAGTCGGCACGTGTCTCTGACACGGTAGCCGACTGATTCGTTCACATGTGTCCTGCAGCTCGAATACGGTCACCTTCCTGTGACCCCAAATCGAGCTTGGACACAATCACGATCCTGTGACCTCGAGCCGGGTCACCACTGGACCCAGAGCTCGTGTCCACGAACTTGGACACGGTCACGCTTTCGTGACCCTCAGTCGAGTCACTACCGGACTCGGAGCATGTGTCCAAAGGCACGGACACAGCACTGGCCACGTGTCCTCAGACACAACCACAGACACGTGTCCACATGTCCACGGACATGGTCACAGTTCTCGTGTCCACGGACATGGCCACAGTTCCCGTGTCCACGGACACGTCACGATTTCACGTGTCCATGTGTCCACGAACATGGTCACAGTTCACGTGTCCACGTGTCCACGGACATGGTCACAGTTCCTGTGTCCACGGACACGTCACGATTTCATGTGTTCACGTGTCCACGTGTACACGGACACTATCACAGTTTTCCCGTGTCTACAGACACGGTCACAGCCCACGTGTCCACATGTCCATGGACACGGTCACAGCTCATGTGTCCACCGACACGTCACAGCTCACGTGTCCACGTGTCCACAAACACGGTCACAGCTCACATGTTCACGCGTCCACGAACACGTCACAGAACTCTGTTTCCACGGAGAAATCCCCGATTCTGGGCACCCATGTATCCAGGGGTCGTGGACACAGACCGAATCGTGTGTCCACAGGATTTTCCCCGATTCTAGACACATATGTGTCCAGGGGCCGTGGACACAGGCCGGACCGTGTGTCCCCGCAGCCTTTTCAAGTTTCCTGTCATAGCCTCGCATCCACAAACACGAACACGGACTCAGTCACGTGTCCACGGGCTCGGACACTTTGTCTACCATGCGCCTCAGAGCTGGGTCACTGTCGGGCTTCATGCACGTGTCCTGAAGCCTGGACACAGCACCGGCAGTTTGATCCACAACACGATCACAGATCACCGACAATGTCACAAAATGATCGAGATCACTGGCCGAACTATGTGACCACGAGGCTGTTTCACCACTTCGCGCACGCACGTGTCCATCAGTGGACACAGACCGGGCAGCGTAACCATGAGGTTGTCCTCTGATTCACACCTGCATACACCCGATAGCCGTGGACACGTGTCGGGTAACGTGTCCACGGGGGATTTCCTGTTTTCCATCCTGAACACATTGTTCGCTTCACCACCGCCACACCTCAACTCTGTTTTCAGTAATTTTGGCACCGTTGGAACTGTTGTCTCGAGCCTCACCACATCGAATCATTCAAACCTCAGCCAACATCCGAACTTGCTGGTTATTTTAATAGTAAGTTTTATTGGAGTTGGTTTTAATGCGTGCCTTTTTTTTGTGACCTATTCTCTAGCATAGCTCATATTAGATACGTGTGCATTCCACGTTATCAACATGATTTTATAGCATCATTAGCATGCATAAGTGCACATATCCATGTTAGTTTTAAGTACTATAGTTTAAAGTAGAAACATATATTTAAGTAAATATTAATTAGCCGCATATGCATTGCACTTCATGATAGCATGCATTGATAGGGTATTATCAATTAATTAGAATAGTTTAGTTATGGAAATAAAATAATTAATCTCTAATCACAATAAATTTTCATGCATATTATACTACAATAGTGCAAGTGCCACCAGTCAGCCTCACTAGTTTAACTATAGGGATAAAATATGGTAGTTAATTGTGAAACAATAGGAACCACTTGCATATAGAAGTTAGGCAACAAATAATAGCACACTGTGTGCCTACTAACCCAAGTTGCTGCCACCTATATACATGCATCTCATCTGTATATACATGCACTAGTGCCACAGACAAACATAATCATAATCACGTACTTATCACACACTTGTACCCATGTACATGTAGGTGCACTTACACACGGGACGTGCACGCCACATTGGTCGTGCAATGTCACATAGCATACTGGTATATAGCAACATTAGAAAAGCCCTAACGATGATCCAATACTCATAGTGCACCCACGTAATCATCTCAGTAATAAATAAAAGTGTTTAAAATAAATTAGAATGCAATAGAAGCCAGTTCATACATGATCATTGTCATCTGCTTTCTTTTGGATTTTATTTTATTCATATTTGGAGCTCATTGGATTTTATTGCTTCTTCTCGAGCTTTGTTTCTTTTTCGGTATTTTTAATTAGATGTTTCCTTTTGCGTAGACAACGCTGAGTGTAAGAAAGAGTCAAGCTTTAAAAAGGAGCCAGAAGGATCGCGTGTGGAGAGAAGCACGAAGATTTGGACGTAAAGCCAGAGATTGAAGATTAGGATTTTGATGAAAAAGCCTCTGACCTCAAGCTCCGAAGATTAGAAGTTTGCAGGCAAGCTCTAACTCTTTGATCATATTGAACCTATATTTTGCTAATACTCCTATAGTGCCTATCTCTACTGCTATGCATGATATTTTGATTTAAAACATTGTGTTAGTTATAATCCTACTTGATTGATTGTTTTAATGATATTAATATTAGTTACTAGACATTAATATTAAGTACCTTGATTACCCGTTGACAATACTTTCTTTGTTAACCATAGGTCTCTCATCTTTAAATACTTTTAAAGAACGGAGAGTTGGCTTGTAGTAGTAGAATTGTTAAGACCCCAATTGCGGTGCCTTGCACTGCCACACCATACACCATTCGTTTACAAAATGCGTTAAATTGTGTTTGGTGGTGCGCGTTAAAAGAAAAAGGTGGGGATTAGTACAACTGGTGCTAGGTGAAGATGGGAGATTCTGGTCGTGGGGTGAGGCTCACAAGAGGTGATGATGATAGGTGTGTAGGTTTCAGTTTGGTCCACCCGTCGTGGACGAGTCCGCCACCCCTGCCATATAAGGATCGGTTCGTTAGTTCTCGACTTAGCAATTTCGTGCAACCACAGAACCTGTACATATTGGGCAGGACTTATTCTCGCTATGTAAGTATTCCGCATCGAGCTATTAGGAGATCGGTAGGACACAAGGGGACTGGAGAAGGCGTGAGATAACTCGTTGTCTGACTCTCGACTATGTAATTGCCCGCGTCATAGGACCGTAAGCCCACGGATATAGCTTTTGGTTTGATAATACTCGGTATAGAGAAGGGGACCAGGAAAAGACGTGACTGTGGTAAATCTTCACGATCTGACTTCGAAAATATACTGTCGCATCATCGGGAGAGTGATACCCCGATGGATAGCCCCTGTGTACATCTTGGGTAGAATCTGTGAAAACCTATGTAGTTGTGGGGTAAACGTTATGCTTTTCTTGCTCGCGAAAGAAGGCATAGCCTGTGGGTACAGTGTACAACCTCTGCAGAGTGTAAAATCCTTCTGAAATGGTCGTTGTCACGGTATTGACATGCTATTTGTTCAGGTACCCTACGATTAGTTTTCTATGATATCTTGGTGTGTGAGTGGGTGTAGGAGCCCATGTTTTTGAAAAGTGCAGGCTATGTGCCAGGGGTCCGTAAGGTTACGTGCCAGTGCCCTGATTAAAATATGGGTACTAATAGGATCGATGAACATCTCTCACAGGACCAACCTACTAAAATATAGATAATATACATTTTTATCCCCTTTTTAAAAGTTTTTGTAGTAAACCCTGCATAAAACCGGCTTTGCGTAAAAATGAACCCTTTAGCCTCATCCTTGCTATAACCAAATGTGCATCTACATATATACCTTTGTCTAGTGTTGGAGCTTGTTGAGTACCTTATGTACTCACCCGTTTGTATTTGTGATTTTAGACAGAGAGGACCGAGTAGGTGACGACTTGCTGTGTTTTCGTTCTGCTTCCCAAGTCTGCTTGTGGATTTGGGTTTTGGTGTTTCGCTGCTTGCTTCACTTTTGGCTGGTCACTGGTGTTGGATCATAGAGATCCTCACTGCATGCCGCTAAAAGTTCTGTCTCAGGTATCTATTTCTTTTTCGAAGTATACTTTCAATATATATTCTGTTGTGTTGTGCGTATCAGCTACTGATCCAGAGACTGATACGTGTATCACAGTGCATTCTGGAAACGGGGTGCCACAACAAGTTTTCTTATATCATGTATTGCATATTATTAGTCAAGATCCTTTTTAGATCGGCAAAGTAATACGAAAGGTTTTCAAAAGTAACGGAAGGGTACGAAGATGTGCTCACATTTGCAGCACTTATGACTGCGTCATCGACGATGGTCGGAAGAACCAGCGATCCTTCTTAAAGCACGACAAGTACTCTTGCAGCTCCAGGTCTTTCCGCGCCTAGCGCGCCTCTTCGGAGGCCCTACGGCGTTTTAGGAACGTATTGCGCGTCTCTTCGAGCAACTTTTTTAAAGACGGTATGACGATATTTATCGTGAAGATCTCGAAGGTCACGGTAGAGAACAACGATTTGTTTTGTGCAACCGGAATCACTCGTCCTTAGCAGAGCCGCCAAAAAGTGTGTTGACGCCGAAATAGATCTCGGGCCAACACATTGCTCGCACGTTCGTGTGTGAGAATGTCGACATTTCTCCAATGCTAGATTTGGGCAGCACCTAGATAACCCCGCCTCGAGAGGACCTCGTCGGAGGAGGATCGTATTATGGGTGATTCAGGCTCGGTCAGACTAGCCGGATCGTTTTCGGTCGTCGTCGAGACGAAGTAAGAACAACACGAGGGTTGAGTAAAGGTATTACGGTTTGGAGAAGAACGAAATGTAAAGGTAAATGATAGGTTCAATTAAGATACCCTTCAATCGATCATGAGCTTCTGTTTTATAGAGGTGAAATAGTTTTATCCTGCAGAGCAATAAATGCCCCAAGTTAAGAAGCAAATTAGAATCGATCTGCTGAAATTTTTTCTAAATCGGCACTACCATAGTCTCCGGTAAAATATCAGACACTCTGGTATTTAGAGTCTCCGGTAAGATGCCGGAAGTTCTGTTGTATAATTCCGGCAACCCGAGAGGGTTTGCCAGACCTTCTGGCATGACGTCGGACACTTCGGTGGTCTTTCTGCCCCAACCCGAGACAATTTGCTAGACAGTCCCGTGCGGTGCCGGATGCTCCGATGGGCTGAAAGACTAAACCTGAGAGAGTCTGCCAGACACTTCGGCGTCGGATAGTCTGGTGTATTACCAAACACTTCAGTGAGCTAAATGCTCAAATTCGAGAGCGCTTGCCGGACAGTCTGACACTATGCCAGACACTTCGGTGAGCTGAGTGTCTCGAATCTGAGAGGCCTTGCCGGACTCTCCCGAAACGTGCCTATGGTAGATCAGCGATTTTTTGGTGTCTTAAACATATTCTTTCTCAGACATGGGCATATCCGGTAGCATCCAGTGTTTTCATCACTGGATAAAGGCCGGCGGTGATGATATGTGGCCACTGTCCGGCAAAGCAGCAGATAACAAAGCTAGTCAGCAAAGGGAAAGCCTTGACGTCGATGCAAGTTCGATGAGATCCTGTGGGGCATTTGCTGCGAGCAAATGCCAATGCTATCGCTGCATGCACGGCCCTGTTCACAGAGGAATTAACCCGACTGAGTAATCAGGCACTCAGGCTCTCGATGAGGAGCTGTCAAAGCACTTGCTGTATCGTTCATTTTTCCTTAAAAAAAGGCATTTGCAGTGGAACTTTAAATAGTACTACACCAGAGAAGAGCCGCTGGCCCAGGCGAGGCGAGATGCGCTGAGCCGGTCATCAGTCATCACCCTACTGAGGTGCCTGTTGCAGCTGCCTCAGAGCTGCGCTCGCCTTCTCACCCAGAGATTGGTTCAGCAAATCAGCACTTGTGCATGAGTGCATCGGCACCGCTTGCACGAGAACAAGACGAAAGTAATAAGCAGAACAGAGAAAAGCAATTATTCATTTTTTAAAAAAAATAAATTTCAGATACAATTTCACATGTTATTCACTTACCTCCTGCCTCATCTGCTCCCCTCTTCGTTACTATATCATTTGCCAGCAAAAGTGCGAAGCTTTTTGACTCTGTCTTGAAATGTAATGCACCCTGTGCACCACTCTCCTCCAAGACGACGTAAAGCCTCGCGGAAGCAGCGGCGTATGTCAGGCACACAGGTCGGCAGGCGGCAGGCGCGCGGCGCGCCCACCCACTCAATGTCGCCGCGGCGGGTAGGCCAGCTCACGGCGCACCGTCTCACTCAATCACCGAGCGCGTGACGCCTCCACACACCAGTCACAGTGAAAGCTTCACTGCCAAGACCTCCTGCAGCGCCGCGCGCCCCCACCTGACTCGTCCGTCGCTTTCCCCTCGCCTCGGCGCCCGCGAGGCGGAGCGAACCGGGCCGGGACAAGAAGGCGGCCAGCGCTTTGCTCTGCTCGCCCTCGCCGCCCGCAATGGCGGCCGCCGGCGCGCGCTTCTCCATCCGGTACGGGCGTCTATCGTACGCTGCTCTCACGCGCGTGTGGTGCTCCGTGTCTGACCTCGCCGACTTTGGCGCACGTTTTGTCGCCGCAATGCAGGGAGTACGCGGCGCAGGCGCGGGCGGCGGGAGGGAGCTGGCCGTTCGGCGGGGAGGCTGGTGGCGCGCTGCCGCCAATGGAGGTGCCGCGGTTCAGGTGGTGGGCGGGCGAGGCGGCGGCGGTGGAGGAGGAGGAGAGGGAGGTGGAGAGGAGGATGGCGGCCAAGCGGCGGAAGCGGTCCGTCGCCGAGCTTTTCGCTGCCGTGCCGCGGGTGGCTGGAGGTCAGGGGAAGAGAGCCGTCAGTGGGGTGCAGGCTAAGAAGGGGAAGCTGGTGCTCGCCGTCGAGGTTAAGGCGAGCAAGGGGCTCAAAAAGAAGGCAACGCCGATTGGACCTGCTTTCAGTAAAAAGGTATTGTTCTCTCGCTCAACTTGTGATACATTGCCCTGCTTCGATTTGCATTTCTATATTATAGTTAGTTGTGATTAGGCAAGCAGAAAGCTGATCTGCGAACAATAACTTGATGAAGAACCCTTAGCGTTCAATCTGAAGAGTTTGATCTGGATTTTCCTCATGAAATTATTCTCCAAATGTGAAGTGACTTCACCTTTTGGTTGTCGTTGGAAAGCTCTTGTTGGTTATCTTGCTTTCCCCTTTAATTTTCTTATGCATTAACTATTGGCCTTCGTATGATATACAAGTTATTTAACGTTTAAAACCTCTCCATCTGCCTCTTGAGATAGTCTGTTATTCAAAGCCATGCTCTTATTATTCATTTCAATGTGCTTCTTCTTGTCTATTCAATTGTGGTAGATATGTACCTACTCTTTTTTTTTCCCTACTTGCTTTCTTTGGAAAGTACTACTAGTAATTTGAACTTTTGTTTATACACTTCAAGAGAGGTGATCTGTGCTTTTCTTTTCTCATTTCAGGAGAAAATTGGCAGCGTAAGAGCCACATCAGTCAACATTTCTCCATTGTTTCAAGATTCCATAAGAAAGAGGAAAATGACAAAATATCTTGGAAAGAAAAAGAGAAATCAAGGAGCCTCACTTTTGCTGGACAAAAGAAGCAAGAAGGAAGAGAAAATTTCATTTTTAAACAAAAAGAAGAATGCCACAAAAAATGATGTTCAAGCTCAAAGCAAACTTAATAAGCAGTCAAAAGTGGGGTTCAGTACAGTACTGGATAACACAGATGTTACGTGTAAATTAAAGTCCTCTTGCAAACCAAAGCATGTTACCTTTTCCCACGACATATTTGAATCGACTGTGCCTCTACCTGAAAATAATACAGAGCAGCCACAAACAGTTCAGACATCCCGACGACCCTCTCAGGAAGGGTTCCAGTTGGCTTATCAAGATGCTGATACTATACCTGTTTCTATTGAGGATACCAGCCTGCTATCTGAAATTGTAGTATCAACTGGTGTTTGCTGCACTTCTCTTGTTGCCAAACCAAAAGAGAGGACTGTAGTAAGAAATTCAGTGGATAGGAAGCACTGCACTGAAATCTCTAATAGCAGTCACTATTTGAATTCCATTAGTTTGGCATACTTACCTAGAAAGATGCCCTCTCAAAACTTAAATGGTCTGGACTCTCACCTGGACAACGATGAATACATCAGTCTTGATGTTGAGTGCCTTGGAGAAAAAAAACATGTGATACCTCATGGATCATCTAATCCTGTAAGCTTGGCAGTCAAGGCAATATCTGATGATACTTGCAGGAGTTTATCGTCACAACCTTCCAGCTCTTGTTTAGATGATAGGATGAGAAGCTCATCGACAGCAAGGATGATTACTAATCACCACCAGGGCAAGTTTCATCATAAGTTTATTAGTTTTGGTAAAGATGTGATGAATGGCATAAGCTCCTCATCAGGATCAAAGAAGCCATCAGATGCACCAGCCACGGATTGTGTAGCTGCATGTAGGAACAAGTATTTGAGGGATGACTATGTCGGGCTTCCTCTAAATTCACGTGGTGAATTCATGAAGCTTCATCCAGGTGGGACCCCTAGTTCTGTTAACATTTCAAAGAGGCAGAACTTGGGGGATAGTTCACGCCCTTCAGCTTTTCCAGCTTGTTACACTCGTACAATTTACGCAGATAATGTCAATTTGAAACCCAGCCATCATGTGCCAAATATACATACAACAGACCAGCCTCCTCACTTCACTCCCGCAGCGTCAACAGAGATGGATTTCAGACAGTTGCCATGTCCTGAAAGAATGGACACTCATAAGCACACAATCCCGAGCAACAAGTATCCATTCAACAACCTGCAAGAGCTTTCAACAGTATGTTCTTGCTCTCAATGTGCGGAGTTCTATAATCCACAACGGAAGCCACTTGGGCTGCAAAGCTGCTTTATGCACCAGGACTGTGAGCAGAATACCCAGCCCATTGACGAGGCAACAATGCGCCTTATGGGCAAAACAGTTACTCTTGGAACCAGCAGCATAGAATTCAGAGATCTGAATAGCAAAAGTCCAAATTTATGTAAACAGATCCCAATTTTTTTTTCGAAAGATCGTAAACAGATCCCAATTGAAGACCGTTCTTTTCAGGGAACGTATAGAAAAGCATTTCCACAGTTGTTTCACTGGGAGATGGTGGATCCACCTTCTGCATTGATGATTCCACATGGGGAAAGAGAACTATCTGAAAACCTATCACTTTTATCTTTTGTTCCAGCAGCTGAACTGAGGTCTGGGTTTGGTGCAAACAGTTTTAGAACAGATGGTTACAGTCAGAAGCCTATATTAACAGCAACTAACAATCCTTATGTTCAACCAGCGACTTGGTGTAATGAAGGTGAGCTACAACATCAGCAGCCAGTTATGACAAATCAAGTTCAGAGTCATTCTGAAGACATGTTGTTTCCTATGCACCGAAGAAATAATGAAAACGTTGCACCAACACCATATTTTCACAGAAGGAACAGCATCAGGAACTTCATGGAGAAAAGACTGGTACCATACCAACCTGGTTATTTTACGCAGAAGTTCAGGTACATGACGCAGAGAAACCCAATGCCCTCCTCTCTGTCAGGTTATGCTGCTGTTCAGAGTAACCCTGGTTTGACAACTCAAACAAAGTTTACCTCCCTCCCACCATTGCCCCCTTCACTGGCACCTTCCCACGTTTACACTTTTGACTATGCACAGCATCGTGGATCTAATGCTATTTCTTTTGATCCATCAATTCCTGAGGTCTACCAAGCAAGCAAATCTAGTGCTCCTGACAACGACATATCCAGAGAAGAGAGATTGAATTGGGCTATGATGGGATCAAATGTTGACCGCTCGGAACATGGGAATTGCAACGGCAAAAGATCAGCAGATAAGGATGATGCGCTGTTGACACCACCTAAGAAACCTTGCCATGCAGCTCGGACAGACAACCTAAACTCGTTACCAGTTCCAGGAAGAGGGGAACAATTCTGTGGATCCAGACCAGATGCACAGCCTGTTGCTATGCCTGTTGGCTTCCGTCCGATGCCTGGACCGGATCTTCGACTTGGAAACCGAGATGCACGTACCACATGGACTGCGAATACAATTACACCAATTAAATTGGAATCCGGAGCGAGGCATGTATTTCAGCCAAGTGGCAGCAGCAGCACTGGCCAAGATATTTTGTAGACTGTTAATTCAGCGCCACCGTTTGCAGTGGAGAATGGTGCTTGTACAGCAAGCACGTCGAAGAACCGAGATACAGAACCCTACAAAGTCTAACCATTCCTGGTGGCACCTGAAGTGGCAATTGTAACTGGGGAGTAGCAAATCGTGAAGCAAGGTAGTGATTCTGATGGCTGGGTTGCTGCTCCTCCTGAAATGTTTGTCTTGGAACTCATGCACTTCGTTTGACTTGACGTCAATTATTTGCTGAAGCAGAGGCGAAAGTCTCATTTGAAACAGGCGTTTTATCATTATTTTTAAAAAAGAAGCCGTTAGAGAGCCCAAGGATTTTCTTGGGCCAGCCTGTTGAAGCGGAGGTCCAGCCATTACAAGGAATGGGCCGTCTATGCGGCCCTAATCAATTCAAAAACCAATTCGGCCTTAACACTGGTGCACGAACTGTAGGTTGAGCACTCCACACAACTTTTTTCTTACCGACGTTTGAATTCTCAATCAGATTTAAAAACTGTGAATGCAGAGGTGAGGTACAGTACCATATGTATGATGTACACCCAGACCGATGGTTTTTATCACAAAATTAAATTCACAAAAGTATTGCGTTGAATCGACACGACGACACCCATGATCGATGTCACTAGAGCCTCGCGAGCGTCCGAAGGTCGACCGGGTGGACGTCGGACTTCAGCCTGGCGCTGTAGATCCTCTTGCCGACGAGGATGTTGGCCGCCTCCGTGGGGTGGAAGGCGTCCCAGAAGAGGTACTCGTCGCGGTTGGCGCAGGGCAGCTGGAACGGCAGGCAGGTGACCTGGCCGTTGTTCCGGCCGACGCCGCAGCACCCCTGGTTGACGACCTTGAGCCCGTGCGCGGCGGGGCTGCGCATGATGTCCTCGAACATGCCGTAGATGTTGACGTAGGTGAAGTGCGCGCCCGGGAGCGCGTTGAACTGGTCCACCAACCCGACGAGCTTCTGGTTGAAGATGCGGATGGCGGCGTTGATGCGGTCGACGCAGGTGACGCCGTTGCCGCTCATCTGCGCCAGCTCGTTGGGGCTGCACCCTACCTGGCCCACGCCCATCAGCGCCACCTTGCGCGCGCCGTAGCTGTAGAGCACCTGCAGCAGCCGCGAGTACTGCGCCGCCAGCACGTCCGCGTACTGCGCCGGAGTGTACCGGCTGCCCGTGCTGTAGAACGCCGGCATGAAGTAGTTGTTGAGGTAGTCGTTGCTGCCCATGCCCACGCTGAAGATGCACTTGCTCAGGTGCGCCGCCGCCGAGTCCTCGTCGCCCAGGATGCTCACCAGCATCTGCACCGCGGACTTGTAGTTCTGGATCTGGCCGCTGAAACTGATGCGTCCGCCCTGCATTGCATTTTTATCTATTTATTAATTTATTTATTACGTGCGTGCATTGTACTGGGAGTAGCAACTACTCGTAGTAGTAGGGAAATTGTGAAGATGCATGTACCAGCTGCTGCCCGGTCTCTTCTCGGATCCCGGCGGCGGCGGACGCGAAGTTGACGCCGGTGAGGAGCTGCTCGCTGGTCGCACCGGCGAACGGAGGGACGAAGTCGTTGAAGCCAAGGAGCTTAGCTGCACGTTACAAACATGCAAAGGTCGATCGTCACGCATCGTCCAGATCGAGTAAAAACAGAGCATGCACGCATGCGCCAGTTGAGCTTTGCACCCGACTGATCAACCCGAGCATGCAACAGTGATACTGTTAAGCTTACATATGACATCGACGGTGGTGAGCCCGTTGCTGAACCTTCCGGTGGGGCCGCCGGCGAAGTCGATCCCGTACGGCGGGTAGTTGGCCCGCGCCAGCGACACGATGAAGTTGTTGTTGCCGTTGTCCACCAGCGAGTCCCCGAACACGAAGTAGCACGGCACCTGCGGCGCCGCTCCCGCCAGCGTCGCCGCCGCGCCGACCAGCCACAGAAAAACCGCCGCGAAGCCGCGCCGCCACGAGCGCGGCGCCATCTTCCTGACAACGGCGTGCATGGCGGCGCGAGAGCTTAGTTAGCAGTCTGTCAGCGATGAGAGAGTGAGCCTGGCAGTGATGGGGGTATAAACTGATCGAGTGCGTCTGGGATCCGTTGGTTTTATACTGGCAGCAGATTACCGGCCGGGGACCGGGGTGTTCCATTATGCAGGGCTGCGAGCAGCAGCGGTTCTGGGCTGGATTGGGTTGGACAGGACGGGGCGGACATTTTGTAAGTCCGCGTTAGGTCCAGGAAGTGGGCCCAGATTTATTTCCACGCGGCCGGTGGCGGGGTGCGATTTTTTACAAGTTTCTGTGAACAGAAACAGGAGCGCATCCGGGGACTGGCCGCAGGAAACGGCCAGTTCTTGCTGAATTCCACGAGTCACATGGCGGGATCTCGCCAAAAATAGCTGAAGCACGCATCTGATGAGGGATGAAAACTATGCGAAATGACGCATGCGTTGCGGGCTCTCACGGATCACACAGAGACTTCATTCATTCCACTGAATTTCATGCATGCCCATGTTAAACCGTTTCGAACAAAAATGAACAAATATTTATGCCCAGTGGTTTTGAATTGAAGACGCTAGAGCAACATTTAAAACTCAAAATCAAGTAGGAGTAACATAAAAAGTGGTCGTTTAATGTTGTCGACTCAATACTGTATGATATGACGAGGGGGGTGATTAGGACGAGCACAACTGTACCGCTACGTACGCGACGCACTATTTGCACGCAGCTGTGAATCCAGCTGTCGGTTAATCAGTATGGCTGGCCAGTGGAAATGAGAACAGCAGGACGATCCTCCGGTTGATTCAAGTCGGACTTCCCGGTCAAGTACAGGCGCGGTACCGCCACCTTTTCGATGATCTGAATGGTCCTTTTACTGCAGCTACGCACATCAGTAAAGACCAGGAGTAGTCTCTGCATATGCACATTTGGGCTCACCCTCGCTTCAACCGAGTGCTTCAATCATTTTGTCACGTTCACTATTTACCGGGGGGTCGATCTCTCACCCACTCGTACCCCGCGCTTCAGTTATTGCCTCAATCATCAGCGTAGCAGGTAAAGCCAGTAGTACTTCTACTACGCGCGTGTGCGATCGCCCGCGGGGACCGGGCGTCGTTCGGCGGACAGACAGACTGTGAACGCGCCGCAGCTTGGAAGCTTTGGAAATGGTGGCCGGTCGACGACGAACGAACCAGCTGGGTGACCTGGTGGGCGAGCGAAGTCGCTCTGCCACCCTGCCATGCCCGGCCGAGCTGGGATCGACGACGCATGCCCGCCCAGGACACCGCACATGGCGGGCGCGCGGCACGGGCGCGGCGCCCGAACCTGATCGCGTTCGCGTAGTCCGGCCCCCACGCTATCCATCCTTCCATCGATCTCCCCGTGGTAGCGAGAGACGCTGGGGTGACCTGTGTGACTGGCTGGCTTGCAGTACTCCTTTCCCATGCACGCGTGGATGGACGCGGATTCAATGCGCCGCCGTGGTAGAGAGGTTTTCGCCTTTCGGCCCGGTTATTCGTTCTAACCCACCGGAGCGGAGTCATGAGGAGTAATGCTCCACAGGGTCGGTGTGTCCGAGCAACCGACGGCAGCAGCGCTGCAGCGGCGACCGGTGCCACGGCTGTGTCTTGGTTTCGAATGACCACTCTGTACTCTGATGCCTGTACTGGGGTCGTGTCCTTAGCATGGAGCGGTGGTAAAGCGCCTAAGCATTGAGTGAGGTAAGACAGTGCCGTTGGTAGTAGTCCTCGTTGTCGTCGCAACGGCAGAACGACGAGACGACGAAGTGCATGCAGCAGTGTGGCAACGGAGACATCGCTCGGTTCATGGGCCATGTAGCCCACTACTGTTGCATTTCGGTTAAAGCCGAATCTCCTTAATGGGCCGGAAAACTTTTCCTTTCTTTCGTTAAGTGGACACTGGGCAGGCCCACCCACGGGAGCGAGTTCGACTTGGACCTCACATCTTTCTAGTTTCTACAGCACTACCGAAACCCTTTCGTTTGTGGGAGTTTTCCACTGCTCGGACTCGGCGCTTGCCGTCTGTCCGTCTATCGTCGCCGTCTCGTCCGGACACCGCGGGCTGGTCGTGCTCCTCTCCTCCTCGTCTCGGTGGAGTCGCCCCCGGCGGAGACCACACGACAAGTGCGCGCGATCTTTCGCGGTCGATCTGCCAGCCACTGACGCCGAGTCGCGCGCGAGGCGTTCGTCGAAGCCGTCGCCGTCACATTCCCTGGAGCGCGACCGCGCCACATTCCCTGGAGCGGAGGCGCAGCCACACGTTCGATCGCTTTGGTGACAGAATTTTCCACCGCCGGAACCGGGAACCGGGACAGGGGAGCCGCTACGCACATGCCGAGACCCGAGAAAGTCCCCGACAGATCGATCATTCCATTTCCACGGGCCAATTCATTCCGCGATCCAAATAGAATACTCCCTCCGTCCTCAACTCAAATAAGTGTCCAACTTCTCTCTTTAAACTATTTATTTTATTAAAAAAGTTTTTTTAAAAATATTTATTTTATTATAAACAATTCATTATTAATAATGCTTTAAACTTGACTCGTTTATTTTATATTTTAAAAAAAATTAAATAAAATGAATGATTAAATGTCAATTTTAAAAAATTAAAATAATATTTATTTTAAAACGGAGAAAGTAGGTTTGTAGGAGTACACCCTACCCGCAGTCGCTGTGGCTAGCATCCTAGCACGTTTTAAAAACCGCGGTAAATCGCATGAAAACCGCGATTTTTTGTCTTTATCGCTACGGTACAGTTTAAATAAATCGATCATTTTTTGCTTAAAAACCATATCTAACACTGTAAAAAAAACAGTAAACTGTTCGATTTTAACAGTTAACCGATAAATTTTTTACGATTTAAAAAACTGATACTGTAGAGATTTTTAAAACCTTGATTGTATCGATCTTAGCTAGCCCCGTGACAGGCGCATCAAATCCGCCACGCTCGCCCGCCGAACAACTTGCAGAACAACACATGCTCGATTCCCTGAAAAAAAGAAAGAAAGAAGAGGATAAATCAAATCAAAAGCGGCGCATCGTGGGGGGAGGGGGGGGGGGGAGAAGGGCTACGCAAGGTACAGTATACTCTCATCTTATCACCCTCGCGCTGCCAGTTGGCCGACCGAGGCCGGCCGGCCGGAGGAAAAGGGCTTCAGATTCGATCGCGATCCTGCGCGCGACGCGATGGGGCACGGAACAGCTTGTATGGTAGTACTAGTAGCGTACGTGCCATCCATCCGTCCATCGGGGATCGACCGGAGGTCCGGAGAGGGATGAGAGAAGGGGAAAAGGCGGAGAGCGTGTGCTCGATCGATCGCTGGTGAAAGAAGGAAGGGAAGAAGATCTTGCGAGATCGGAGAAAGCTGCATGCCGGAGCATGGCGCGGTTCCCGAGGGAGATTTGGTTCCTCGGTAGATTGCGGAGGCACATGTGCATGCCCTTTCCCGCTTTCCTTTGCGCGCTGGGCCGCTGACGTCACGCCCACCCCCGCGCGCCGCGCGGGCGAAAACGACGCGGCGGAATCGTGCACCGCGTGGGCCAGTTGCACTGGCTGGAAGCTCGCAGAAACCGGTGGGCATTGGCCTGCTGCTAACCTTACCCTCCTGACCTCCTCTCTGGTTTGTTTGACAGAGCTTCAATTCTTGGCTTCATATAAAGGTATAAATAAAATATTTTTCAAGTTAAAATATAAATGGACTGATTAGGAGCAATAAAAATCTGGAGTTTAATATTATGAGCTCCAATAAAACCAACTCCAATAGATATCTAAAATTTTAGTATCTAAATTTTAGTTAGTAGTTGCTAAATCGGTATGGATAGTAAAAAAAGTTCTCGACTTCAATAAGTACTTAAATACATATTGTAAAAAAAATAAATTAACCACATCATCATAAATTATGGCTTGTGGGCTTTTTTGAGGAAAGTACGCGGGTGGAAATGAATTTTTAGAAGATAGGTCTGACTTAAAGTATCACTTATATGTGGATACAGGATTTGGTGTAGACGTGGATAACTAAATTTTAGGTACGGATATGGGTTGGACTATTGTTTTTTATCTGAAATATCTAAATCAATGTTTAAGTACTCCGTTTAGACACATGTTGGAGTTGCTCTAACTATACAAATTTTTTGAAGCTGAAGCTATACCAAGCAAGCCCTTAGTTGATCTTGCCATCAATTAATTCAACACCACCTCTTCCTAAAGTACTGTCTTAACCATTGATATGATTGTGTAAGTCTCTCGGAAGATAGGAACAAACTGCAGGTCCGAATTGTATGGACGGTGCGACCGTGATATTCCACTATCATGATTCTGTCTTTAATTTTTGCTTTAGATTGTTGTTTTATGTTCCTTTCAATGCTTTTCTGTTGCCTTTGCTATATGAAGATCATCAAAACAGTAGTATAATGCATTTTGTCTTGCATACACCTATTATTTTGTGAAAACTTTGAAATCATTTTTTGCCAAAAAAATCGTATATGCATATCAAAATCCTAAAAGTGGTACTCATTTGAAGCTGTCCTCGATCTGTTGTTGATGCGAGCGCCATCATTTCATCAACAAATGTTTTCAACTTAATATTTTGACCACCGATAATATATTATACCATAAATGATGCCATCTACTAGTACTACAAGATAAAAATAGTACTGCCATAAAATGATTGCCACCCATTTGCAAATTGACGTCAAGAACTGCATATCTAGTGGCTTCTGCCCAAACGAGGAAATGAGGAAAAGGAAAAACTTGCAAATTTGTGAAAGAAAGAGATAACAGCAGCCGCTTACATATTTGGCAGTTGTTCCTCTAGTCTTTTGATTGGCTAAACCGCACTCAGCTTTAGAATCGTTAGTCTTTTTGGTTGAGTCGTTGGGAATCACTCTCACCCAGTTGGCTCCCAATAACTAAAGCAGTAGGCAGCTGGATGTACTGGACGTACAACGTCCATCTATTATAGGCAAGGGCAAATTAGATTGATACCATTATAATTTTAAAATATATCATTCATGTATCAATTGATAGATAGAGCCTTACAAAAGAATGATATGTGGACTCAAATGACATATTTTAAATTTCACAAAATTATAATAGTATGTATCAAATTAATCTTATAGGCAATGCTAGTTCTTTTGTTCCTGGGGAAGCTGAAGGCCAACGCCACTGTCATAGAAGATAAGTTTTGTAGCACTAGCAAGCATCAATTATATGCCCCATGCACTCTAATTTGGTTTTTTGTAGGAGTGAGTTGGTTACAGATCATGGGTTCGGAGGATATCCCATAAATTTTCACTGTCAGTTCTATGCTGACACTGCCTCCACGACATGGTGATGATCAATTAGCTACTAGCAAATACTCTCTCCAGTTTTAAATTATTGACGCAGTTAAATTTTAACATTAATTTTGACCATTCGTCTTATTAAAAAAATTGTTTCAACGTGTAAAATTATTAATCGTGATTTAAATTTTACTAATAATAAATAAAATAATAACAAAATTTTACATATTTGAATTTTTTTAATAAAACAAATAGTCTAAGTTTAAGTTAAAAATCACTGTGTCAATAATTTAAAACCGGGAACGAGTAACAAGCATCTGGATGATGCAGAAGAGATAGAGCACAAGTGGAGCTTTAGATCAGCATTGGGGCCAAGCCTGGCAGGCATTGACTAGTCACCGTAGGAGTAACACACAACATTATTTGCGGTTTTGCCCCCCCGCCCGTGGAGGTAAAAAAAAAAAAAGGGAAGAGAGTCGAAAGGCGCTAAATATCTGGGAAGAGATACATGTGTCGGGTTGAAATCCCGGAAAGGGCAGACCCAACAACCGATCCATCCATCACCTCACGAGATGCTGGTGTGGTGCGGTTCGGTGCCAAGGATCACGTATCGATCGTGCATGTAATAATGCCTGTGCCGGCCTCGTAGCCTCCCTCCTCGGTGTAGTATATTTTTACCCTAGGCACGGTGCGGCGGTGGTGAAAAAAGGGTCGAGTGAAACCTTGCTTCTTTTCGGTGGAGATTCATGAACAGTGACACCTTTCTAAAGGGCGATTTGAACTCTGTTTGACACAACTTATTTTTAACTTATTTACTAAAATAAGTAAAAACTGTGACAAACAGTAAAATTATTTTACAGTTTATTAGTTTAACAGCTTCTCAAAATAAACTAAACAGTAATTTATTTTTCAATTATTTTTCATCAGTAAAAAAATAAACTGTTTTTTTATTAAGTTTCAGCTTTACCAAACAGCCCTGATCTCATATCTTCGACCCCCCCCCCCCCCGGCCCCCGCTGGTTCCTTTTGCATTTGGTGACATCTGTGCACTATTGCGTGTCACAATTATACATGTTCTGGTTAGATATTTATATTTTCACTTAGCCTTAAGTGCTCCCTCCCTTCAAATTTTTGTCATTATTAATTTTTAATATCATATTTGATTATTATTTATAAAATAATAAGTATCATATAATTATAACTTAATTTATCATTAAAATATTTGAAATATAACTTTTTATTTTACACATTTATTTTAAAAAATGATCAAAGATGATAAAAAGATCAACAGCACAACAATGTTATTTTAGAGTGTTATAATATATAATGGACGCAGTAATCTAGTGTCAGGAGCTGCATGTCGGTACATATTAGTATTTAGCCGGCGTTAGTCAGAAGACTGCATGCGTACCTGGAAAGCAATGTGGCAAAGCATCCTGCTGACTCACTGGTTTTGTCCAAAGTACTCCTTAAAAAGTTCTACTGGCAGTAGTGATCGATCTAGTAGCTAGTTTAATCATACGACTCAGCCGCTAGTTTATACTAGGTAGCAACATAAACTTTCATGCACAACGAATTGTAAACAAAAATCTGCTGACTTGAGATGCTAATGTTGCCCACCACAATAACATATCGTCTTTCTTCAGATGCTTCACCTAGCTAGGTATCAACCTGCAGTACTGCACTACCAGCAAAGAAATCGACATTTTACTAGCAGGAAAGCAAGCCACCTTCAGTTGATGCCAGTAGGGCTTGACCCTGATGCGTTGGATTTGTTGCTCTCGTCACTTGCTTTCTACTCCCTCCATCCCAAATTACTTATCATTCTAGCATCTTCAAGTTTTTTTAATTTACTTACATCTTCGTTGCTCAATGCACTTTTTTTTATTTCTAATACATCTCTATTTTTATCTCTCTCTTTCTTTTTTTCAGCACATTTCACATTTTTACTTTTTTTTAATTAATTCTTGTGCCTAAAGTTAAGATAGAAGTAATTTAAAATAGAGAGAGTACTAATAATTAACGGGCCTAGTGATTTATCAAGTATATCACGTTGATAATGGCTAGCATGGAGCTGACTTTTTGCTTAGGGCAAGAACAAGTGCTTCAAAAACATGGCCTCTCAATGTGACTAAAGCTGCTTAGAGCATCCAATCGCGTAGACCTTCCTCGACCGCCATCTCTTGATGCTCGGCCGGTATGTGGATGCCTCCAAAACTTCGTCCTTTAAATTAGTGTGCAACTCTCTTCACCCTTTCCCCGTAGTCCTATCCAAATTATAGAAAGCTAGCTACACATTTGGAAAAGAGGACTGTTGCTGTCATGCATCACTAGTTCCTTGGGAGCTAAGGTTTTGCTCTCTCGTACGTCTAATTGCAACTACTAATGCGTGATGTTTGTGCTTCATGACTTCAGCGGTCTAGTTGCAGACATGCATGCATGAACAATAATATATATCTAGTACATACTCTAATACTTCCTTCATCTTTAAATTGTTTTCATTAAGACAAGGATTCTAATTTCAAAATGAACAAAATTTATTGTCCTAACAACAACACACAATTTCAAAATGGAGGAATTATAGGAGTATTTGAAAAACACAAATTGGACCTGTAGTTTCTAGCGAGCTATGCATGCGTATGCCATAGAAGTACCTAAAATTAGCTTATTACTAATCAGGAGAACCCAATCCAAAAGGATCGTTGCAAAAGCCGGTCATGATCATCGCTTTTCCTCTGCCGGCTTTTCCACAAAGCCATTTTGATTCGCGGTGGGGGCGGAGGAGAGGGCCGGATGAGAGACGAGCCAGTAGCACGAACGCTGTTGCCCCAGCCGGTATAGCTTTACAACATTTTGTTCTCGACTTCACTGGCTGCCTCGCTCTTTTGCCAAAAGCCCCTGGCCTGGAGTGGTCTCCAACGGATCCTGAATATCTAATGCTTGCGGCCTTTGTTGGGTTCTCTCCTTTCTTTATCGATCCCAGCAGCAGCTCATCAGCTGCCTTTAGGCGATCGAGCGAGCCCTACCCCTGCCGCCACTGCCCCCCGCGGCTCGGCTGGCATCGCATGGCGGCATTGGCTGCGACGCATCGAGGTCGCCAGTGGTCAGTGCCAGCCGCCTTACACTACCAAGTGGAGTACTGCGATACTCGCAACTAGCGATGGATCGTTGCTTAAAACTACTGATCCAGAGGCACGTAGCACGTGCTTTATTGGCGAGAGGTCTGCGACGCTGACGCATGGTGCCGTTTGGAGCATAGTAGTGCGTCAGCTGAGAGCACTATTGGAGGTAGCTATGGTCACCCTCTACTAGTACCTTGCAAAAGCTTCTCAACGGATCAGTACTCACTAACAGGAACGTGAGTCAATTAGTAGAAGCCAGTGGCAGCCAAGCAACGCAGATTAAGGTGCGTGTATACGTGACCCACGCGTTGGACTAGTCGATCGTGAGTAGCGATCCTGTCCGCGATCCAAATCCGCGAGTCATGGAGATCTGCTCCCCCGACTGGTCGTGGAACCATCATGGCTACAGCACTAGATCCGCGGAGCGGAGCTGATGGTGGGTTTTGACTTGAGCACGGCTACCTGTATGTGGACTACAC
>BCLH01000240.1:70175-86238 GCA_001602315.1 Zoysia pacifica
TGTGCGCCAACCATCGTGCTAAGACGGCCGGAATGATGACGCGCGTCCCGGCGCCGGGAGCACCGCAGTGGCATGGCCTCGACATGTTCCTTATCATGGCAGACCTCAGGTGCCCGTTGGTCGCAGCTCCTCTGAAACCACCCAAATCGGACCGGGCAAATTAACGGTCATGTGAAGTTAAATGTTTGGATGACCATGGTAGAATTAAAAGACAGATATGAGAGGGTCTCTATACGGATATATTTTTTTCCCCTTGCGATAAACAGAAAAAAAATCACTGTCTGTAAGCCTCGAGAAACTTTTGTTCAATTTTAAATGTAAGTTTGAAAATTCAACTGCCTCTAGTGCTCGGTTTTTATACTGATTGTTTTCCTAAGCTGAATTGACATGCTTGCTCGAGTAGTATACTTAACCCCATGCTTAGTTTAGCTTAGTGGCCACACTTTTGGCTCGCCAAGTATTATATTTTCTCTAGCTCATTAGAATGTGCCACTTCTCTGGTGGCGCCGGACTTCGGTCGCCCAAGCAAACTGTCAACTGCATGCATTTGAATATTTGGGTCAGTTGCATCTGATTATGCCCCGCCTTTCGTATTGATGGAAACATCATCTAAAGCCGAAGACACATCAAGAAAGGTGGGAACCCGGTGCACTCGCCTTTTCTCCTTTCGATTAACTAAAATTTTCGCCACTGCAAGTGGTGTCCAATTTCAACTTATATAAAACTATACAAGGATAAAAAAACACAGAAGGTGACTAGACTGGAAACAAATTATAAGACATCTGGTCTCTCAAAAATCAAGAAAGATCGCGTGACTCGTGTCCATCCTAACAGCAAATCATTTTTTTTATCTGTTTTGAAAATTATTTACAGCTTACGATAGACATGAGTCAGATGCAAACTGAGTTTTCTTTTTAATTTGCGAGAGACCAGGTCACTTGTGTTCTGTAATTTATTTTTGACTCCCCTTCCTAGGAGTGAAAACGAGCCGAAGAAAATAAACTAGAAATAGTGAGGGTTAGATTGAATTAGGATCAACTCAATTTTTATTTATTTTTTAACTAAGATTTAATTAGAATCGATAAAATTTGTGAAAGAATTCGTGGGTCAAGCCTTTTTATCACCTCTAGACCCTTGTTCGTGATTGGATGTCAAACCGCGGTCAGTCTCCCTTATCTCGCAGGAACTATGTAATGTTGTCCTTTTTTTTTTACTTTTTGCCAAGAATTCCAATTTCCTTCTTCTCCCACGCGTAGAAAGATCAGGTGACGCTGTTTAGATCTGCTGGTGTATATCAGGTGGCATGGAAACACTGCTAGACAGCACGAGGTGGAAGTAGAGGGAATATTGTGGACGGAGAAACGGGGATTATTTTAGGGTATAAACCCTGCAGACCTCATCCGAAAGAAAAGCGCAAGGCGAAATAAAGCAGGCTACAGGGCCGCGGCACATATTCCCTTCCACACCACAGGGCGGTGTGGCGATGCACGCGCACCGCACTACGGTCTACGGGCAGCACGCAGCACGCAGCAGCGGACGCCCACTCCCCGGTTTTTCATTCGTACGTAGGCGAGACGCCCCCACATCAACGTTCCCGGGGACGGATCGAATCCGCAGCCGCGGGGACGGCGTGGCCACGCTCCCGCATCCACGCCAACTTGCGCTGCGCCCGTGCCTCGGCTGCCTCCGCGCGCGCGGCGCGGCGCTGGGTCGTCCCGGTCTTCCAATGGAATCCGATTCCTCCCTCCGTGGGCGCATCGGGGCCGTCCCTTTTTCCCCTGCGCGAATCGGATAGCGCGAGCGCCTTTCCTCAGCCGCCTGCCTTTCCAGGCCACCGCCGCGTATACGGTTTTCGCGGTGACCGCGTGCGGCGCGTAGACGGGACGCGGAATATACCGGGGAGACCAGGCCGAGGCTCGGTGCCCATGCGTCGTTAGCTGGTGGTCCGCGCCTAGCGCAAGCGAGCCCGGCCCCAAAGTGGGCGTGGTGCCTGCGGAGGGGAATCCGGATCTTTTTCGTGGCTAGGCCTAGGCGGGGCGCGGCCTGATCAGCTCGCGCGCTCACGTCGTCGTGGCTCCCTCGTCCTCCGGATAGAATGCTGAGCACGGCGACGATGCGCGGGCAAGTGCAAATATATTCTCCGGTCAACTTGTTACCACGGATAAGAAGTGCTGTCGAAGGAAGCCGCGAGATCGGCACTGCGCACCACACGGAATGGAATCTCCTAATCTCCTCGATCTAAAGCGAGAGTTTCGACCTGTGCATCCGTGCATGGCGCGGTTTCCATGTCATTCAGTGAGTAGTTGGCGTGTTTGGGTTAAAATATGTTTGGGTGAATCACACTCTCGGGTTTATTTAGCTCGAGCTACGCATGACACTGGCTGTCGTCACGTCCCGTTTTGGAAGGGTGTCACATCATGCATGAATCCGCGTTTGCCCGCCTAATACTCCCTCCGTCCCAAATTTTATATATTTTGATATAATTTAATTTATCATTAGAGTTATTTAAATCACAACTTAAAATTTTACACATTCGAAGAAATTTTTTAATAAAATAAATGATCAAAATTAAATTTAAAAGTCAATTGCAACATCAATTAAACAACAGAGAGAGTAATATATACTACTTCCTTTATCTCAAAATAAGTGTTATTTTTGACTTTTTAAAATCGACATTTAACCATTCCTTTTATTCAATTTTTTTTTAAAATAAAAAATGAACAAGTCAAGTTTAAAGCACTTCTAATAATAAATCGGTTTATAATAAAATAAATATTTTCTAAAAAACTTTTTTAATAAGATGAATGATCAAAAAGAGAAGTTTAAAAATCTAAAACAACACTTATTTTAAGACGGAGGGAGTACCTGATCTGATTTTAATCTCTCTGTTTTGTTTCCTTCTTGTTTTTTTCTCAGTCAATCATTCTCTGAATAATCTCTCCTACTTCCCTTTAAGAAAAAAAAAATCTCTACTATTTGTTACTAATACGGTTTAGCTGCAACTTCTTTATCACAAACATCATGATCAAGAGATCTTACAGAAAACGACAGCGATATCTCTGCGCGTTCGATGCTGTTAAACAATACCAGGACAGAATTAGAGCACGTACGCGTGTCAACCGTGTCCATGCACGACGTATCACGGCTGCCTCAACGAAAGAGTAAAGAAGGACCATTAGGCATGCTTTTGGAGACAGCTCAATCTGATACGAGGAGTAAGGCCTCTTTGGTGTAGATTATGGGTTGATTTTGTTAATAATTATTATAGCTTATGTTGTAATATCTACTAAATACTTAAAACTTATAAATGATTATACATACAATCACTTATAATCACTTATATATTTTATACTAGCACCCATGAGCTATAAATAGTAGCTTTTTACCACTTCTTCATTCTCATCACTTATAATATAAGCTATTTTGCTAAACACTCTTAACATAGAAAATAGATTATGTGAATAAGTTGGATAAGCGATTTCCATAAATAATCTAAAATATGAGTAATTTTTTGAATAATCTAATCTCTAAGAAAGAAGCCCTAATTCTATGGAGTGTTCTACACGTAGCATGCTATTTCGACAATTATAGCAATCTTCACATGCAGTAGCTGTTTTTAATACACGAAGAAGAAAAAAATTAATATACTCGATCTGACAGATTTAAGCTTATATTCTTTACTTAAATAAATGTTTTTCCATTTCTTTGCTAAATACTGTTTTTAGCTTTCCATGTTCGAATGTTAGAGATTCTTTTTTCACAAGAATCGTTTGATATTTTTGTTACCATAAAACCTGAACGTTAATATGGGCGAAAAGGAAGAAAAAATGGCCTTGTAATCTTGCCCTTCCTTGCCACGTACTGGTGTAAAGAAGGAAAGAGTGCCCGTCCTGATCGGGAAAGGAGAAAATCAAAGTCACGTCCATACCGTACGTGCGTGAAACACACCGAAGAAATTTCACGAGATTGATATTTGCTTTATTTGCTGCTTTCGCCTGGGCTAAACAAAAGCAACGCTACCTTTGCGCATACAGCTTGCCGCGCGCTACACAAGCGCGGCGCCAATGCAAGCATCTTCTGTGGCAGCTGAAAGCAGTGCTGCCATACACCTCGATCACAAGGGACAATATCTTCGCCTTTTTAAGCTGATCCGAGCCGGTTGATGGATCGATCGATAATATCACGCCTGCTTCGTTCAACTTGCGGTCGTCCCACCATGAACATCGACCATTTTCTTTTTCTTTTTTCCTTGCGATAAAGCTATACTCTAGCTTCGTGTGGCAGTAGGTTCCGTACTTCAGTACTCTGGCGGGATTACCTACCGTACTGTGCTAAATGAGTCCCAGGTCCACCGGCCAGTGACCAGACCGCCATACTCGTGCAGTACGGAGTACTCCACATGGCACAAACACGGAGCATACATCGATGCCATGCTCATGCACTAACTCGAGTCCTTTAACACGATCTTTTGTTCCGACCTCGGAGCAAGTGCGCGGCGAGAAGATGCGCCGGATGGCGCGCGCCCCTTGCTTGGGGCCGGCACAGCTGCATGTTGGCGCACACAGAACGCATGTAGCCAGTCCTTCCAGTCCCGATCGTGTCACGTTGTGTCGAGCGCACACGGACGCATGGGGCCCGCGCTGCCTTGCCGGCGCGATCGCGATCGGGTTCCGGTTCGCGTGAGCTGGTGGATCGCCAACACGTGCATCTCAGGCTAAGGTGGACTCGTCCACCTTTTCCCCCGTTTTATGTGTCCATTTATGTCGTCAAGACGTCACCATGCCCCCGCCCACAGTAACTGGTTTACGTTGCTTGGCGTGAAACCCGGCGGTCCCTTGATTCTTGGGTCTTTGACGCCACCGGGACGCGGCGCGCTCGCGTCGCGCGTGGAGGGGCAGGCGCCGATCCGCGCTTGCCCCGATGGATTCCAGCTGGGCACCCAGTGGCGGCGACGCCCGCCCGCGCGGGTCCTTCACGGCTTCGATCGCACCGTCACCGCTGGCCGGCTCGGGCTCTCGGTCCTTCGTGTGATCCCACTGCACCGCCTCAGCTCCAATCTCTTTCGATCGTTGTCGTGCACTTTTTCCGGTCGCGATCCGTAATGCACGTTAGCTGATATTTTGGCAGCGGAGCTACCCACAATTTTTCGGATGTGGCTCCGTCGTTGATTGTTATAATTGCAAATTGTCTACCTTCTTTATTTAGGAGAGTTCAACAGAAGTTGTAAAAGGTCATGGAAATCAGTCAAGGCACTTAGAAAAAGGAAAACAACAGAGCAGTTCCTGAATTCAGTCTCAGATCAAACTAAATAAATCAAATGATAAGTTGGCATCTTTAACACCCTTATTGTTCTGATTCTTTGGACGATTTCGCTAGAGCGTAATAATTGGGTAGGTCATTGGTGCGTGTGGTAGTAGGAAAGACGTTAGATTCACTAGGTTGTGGAGCCATGCAGGGACGAAGCCAAGCACAAATAGTCATCGATGTCAATAACATTAGACAATAGGGTCAGCATGTTTATAAACAGTGTCAAACAATAAATTTCATTAGTTTGAGTAAAATTTATCGGTGTCAGCCGACACCGTTAAGTCCACATAGCTTCGCCCCTGAGCCACACTTCTTTTGTTAATTGGTTGCTACCTGTCGACGAGTAATCCGTTATTTTCTTATCTTTAGGTCGTGTGGGGAGTTGCATCTTTACGTTTGCCTCTTTTTTATGCTATCTACTCTCCTAATATGAAACGTGCACGTGTAATCTTTAAAAAAGTTGACATTAAAACAACATAGGTTATCTGATAATTTTCTCAATATAATTCTATAGATGTTGAGGTCCAGGCCTCCTTATAAGCGTTACAACAATATATAATTAATTTTTATTTTGCTTAGATATATACGACATGCATTGAACATTTGCTTGATTTGAAAATGGCATTATTTGGGTTTGAGGCTCTTGTTCCTTTCCCGAGCTGGTGTCTTAATTGCGATGGTGGTGGTAAGGGAGGTGATCTCCACGTACTTGGGATAGTCATGGAAGATGAAGATTTGGCAAAGAAATAGAGTGGAAAGCCGATGATTATGGAGGAAGAATTGACAATGGAAGGAAGCAGATGTCGGATGGTCATAAGGAAGAAGATTTGGCACTGCGCTACGATCATTTTATTCCCTTTGTATGCCGGTGCGTGAAAGTGGGTCCAGACGCATTAGAATTTGTACATAACCGTTATATATAGAAATGGCACCTGCCTTATTTAGCCTCCAGTATATACTAGCAGTATAGTTTTCAAAACTGCTAAATACAGTAACATTTAAGTTGATTAATCTATTAATTATATTGCTTTCTCTAATATGTTGGATTGGATACTCACTGACTTTATTGTACACGATTCCATATCCACTAACATGTGAGTCCACACGTCAGTGGTTGCAGCACATCAACAGTAAAGTTAAATGAAGATCATCTCTTTATAAGGTGGAGGTGGGGGTGAGGATGTGCATAGGTGGAGCAAAGCTGGACACCAATAGAAGGGAAGTGCCGCAACTCACGTTTTCCGGGGTTGCGGCTTGCATGTATTATGCCATAGCCAGCTCCGGTGTTGTACTCATCGCCTCCTCGCCGTCTCACCATTCGATCCACTTCCCCATTGCAAGAGAGCTCCACAGCTGTTGCTAGACTTCCAACGAAGGGATCGGGCGTGTGCGGCGCTCGGGTTCCGAGGAGGAAGGCGAAGGTAGCGGCGGGCGATCGATCGATCGATCGGGGAGCAGGCTCCGGGTGAGTCGTTGTTTGATCTTCGTTCGAATACGCGTACCTGAGTGATGAATCCGCTCGCGTTCGCCGTTGTTCGTCGTCACTCACCACGCGCATCCGCCTAATGCTGCAGGTCCCGAGCCAGGGCGGCGTCTCGCGCCGGGAGAGGTTCGGCGGCGCATGAGCTGTGACGCCGCGGGCGGACAGCGTAGAAGCAGCGGAGACAGGAAAAGGGGCGACGCCACGATGCCGACCACATCACCCTTCAACGGAGACGGCGGGGCCGCGGGCTCCCCGAACCGAATCGACCGTATGCTCCGGGAGCGCCGCGACTTCTTCGCGTCGCCGTCGCCGAACGCGATGGACACAGACGCCACCGAGGCTGCGTCCGCCTCTGCGGGGGTCTTCTCCCCGGACACCTTCCAGTCGACGGGGTTCGCGTCGCCCGCCAGCATGGAGGACACAGGCGGCACTTCCGGGGGGCACGCCGCGCGGCCTCCGCTCTCCGGGCACCGCAGCGGCTTCCGTGGCCTCGGCCTCCGTGGCATGAAGCAGCGCCTCCTTGTCGTTGCCAACCGTCTCCCCGTCTCCGCCAACCGCCGCGGCGAGGATCAGTGGTCGCTGGAGATCAGCGCCGGCGGGCTTGTCAGCGCCCTCCTCGGTAATTCCGAAATACATCCCTCCTCCCAATTCCCAAATGCGATGCGATGGAGCGATGCATGCATCAGAGCTCTGCACAAACTGCTACTTATATGTTAATACGCGAAATTTGTTGATGCCGCAGGCGTGAAGGACGTCGATGCCAAGTGGATCGGCTGGGCTGGCGTGAACGTCCCAGACGAGGTTGGCCAGCGAGCTCTCACCAAAGCACTCGCCGAGAAGGTCAGTTCCAATTCAGAGCAAATTCCTTCTCGTCCCAACTGAACCAATAGGACAGTGACTTTCTCAATGACTGATGATTCGACACATTTTTGTGGATTGATTGAACAAAACAGAGATGCATACCAGTGTTCCTGGATGAGGAGATTGTGCACCAGTATTACAACGGATACTGCAACAACATCCTATGGCCGCTGTTCCACTACCTAGGATTGCCACAGGAAGACAGGCTGGCAACAACAAGGAACTTCGAGTCGCAGTTCGACGCGTACAAGCGTGCTAACCAGATGTTCGCGGATGTTGTGTACCAGCACTACCAGGAGGGGGATGTAATCTGGTGCCATGACTACCACCTCATGTTCCTACCAAAGTGCCTCAAAGATCATGATATCAACATGAAGGTTGGGTGGTTCCTGCACACGCCATTCCCTTCATCAGAGATTTACCGGACGCTGCCATCCCGCTTGGAGCTGCTTCGCTCAGTGCTTTGTGCTGATTTAGTGGGGTGAGCATGCCGTTATACTTGTCCGTTTTGTTGCATGTCGCATTTAACTGTCAAAACCGACTAGCCGAGAGGTTAGCTGAGCACCCTTTTTCTTGCGCTTCATTTACATTATCAAGTAGGTTTGTTGACTTTAACATAGCTTTTCGTCCCTGAAAAGTCGAAAACATTCTTTTCGGATTGGTTGTTTTCCTTGTCCATAATAAAGTTACTTTGTAGACCAATGTAGAATTAAATCTACCTTTTATCTTGAGACAGTCAGAGGTCCAAGCCAAAGGCAAGCCAAACTGATTTTTTCTATTTTTGACGAGCATGAAATGGAAAGGTAGCCAGTTGTTTGACAATAGAGGAATCAATACGTAGATTGCTTTTGTGATGTGGTTAGGAATATATCAATGCCACATTATCGTTCGTGTACCTACCCTTTTACATGTCTACTATCTTTTGTAGCCTTCAGCTGAACTGGCCGGTCTCCAATGAAGTCTTTGATGCAAACTCTTTCTGCTCCATTTTTTTTATTTGCTAAATTTTCAGGGAATTTATTCTGAAAAAGGCTAAAATATAAACAGATGGAAAGAAATCAATCTCTGCAAACGAACCTATCAAGATGCGATTGCTTCATGATCTATTTCCTGATTTTGTTCTTTTTCCTCCCAGATTTCACACATATGACTATGCAAGGCATTTCGTGAGTGCGTGCACTAGAATCCTTGGGCTTGAGGGAACCACTGAAGGTGTGGAGGACCAAGGAAGACTAACCAGGGTTGCAGCGGTAAAATTGAGAAAGCGTTTGTATTAATTACATTATATATATTCTTAAATTAATTTTCATGCTTAGTTTGCACTCATGATATTCTTTTATTTTAAAATTAATCAAAGTGATGTGTATTCATTGTCTCTTATTTTAATATCATTCTGATTATTTATGTTTATCCAAAACATGTTTGCGAAATGAATGATTCTTTTCACTCATTTGGCTGAAATCTCCAGTTTCCTATTGGGATAGACTCTGATCGTTTCAAGCGAGCATTGGAGCTTCCAGCAGTCAAAAGACACATTAATGAATTGACACATCGTTTTGCTGGTCGAAAGGTATGAAAACATTCATCCTTTAGTTTCTTATGAAAACCTTCATCCTATAGTTTCTTTGGATTGGGATTCATTACAAAGATTGTATGTGAAATTAGTTCCTCGGTATATACTATATAGGTTCCATCTGTTCAAAAAATTCAAAAGAAACTCCCCAGTCTATGTATACTATATAGATCTGTTTATATGGACTCCTTGGTCTGTACTGTATAGATCTGTGTATATGAACGCCTTTGGAAATGTTTGCTTTGCAACAGGGCGATCATTCAAATTGTTTAAATTTATAGGTTGAACACAACATTGTTTTGGTGATAAAGTATTGCCCTGAAGTTTCAAATATTGCTTCAGCTCTATCTGTTACCGTTCTGTAAACACTTGCATGTTGCTGATAAGCCTTTGTAATTTTGTGCTTACTAAGATTATTTTCGTCTTGATTTTCTACTGATGAACTTTACTACTTCCCTCTGCAAAATGTGATAGGTAATGCTTGGTGTTGACCGACTTGATATGATCAAGGGAATTCCACAAAAGATTTTGGCCTTTGAAAAGTTTCTTGAGGAGAACCCAGATTGGAATGACAGAGTAGTTCTACTTCAGATTGCTGTGCCAACAAGAACTGATGTACCTGAGTGTATGTATACGTATAACTTAATGCAACTGCAGTATTTTTCAGAATATAACTTGGATCAACAGCAAAATGATGGTATCATATATTCAAGTGTATCCTAAGTGGAACAGGTGATCACTAACTAACCAGTTGGCTATGATCTGCAGATCAAAAGCTTACAAGCCAAGTGCATGAAATTGTTGGTCGCATAAATGGCCGATTTGGAACATTGACTGCTGTCCCTATCCATCATCTGGTATTTTCCTCATCTTTCTCAATGTTATGTTCACATCTCACTAGCACCTGTTGCCAGCGAAAGATTTATAACTTACTATATGTTTTTTAATCTCTTAACATTAAAATTAAAATATCAATATTTCAGCATCTTTTACCAGAAAGGATTGAATGCAACTTATTTTTTAAAAATATGAAATAATGTTTTCCTTGCAGGACCGATCTCTGGATTTCCATGCCTTATGCGCTCTTTATGCAGTCACTGGTAATACTTACAGTTTTCTTGATTATAACAATTGTACCCATCGACTTGTTTCAGTTCATTATGTCTTATCTGTATGCCCCATCGGTTTATTTTCTCTGTTGTTTGTTCAGATGTGGCTCTTGTAACATCACTGAGAGATGGAATGAACCTTGTGAGCTATGAGTATGTTTCATGCCAAGGATCAAAGAAAGGAGTTCTGATACTGAGTGAGGTAACTGATCAATTATGTGTCATATGCTTTTCTTTCCTTTGCGGGAGGATATGTAATTTGTAATGTGTTATTACTGCTATGTCAGTTTGCTGGGGCTGCACAATCACTTGGAGCCGGTGCCATTCTAGTAAACCCATGGAATATCACAGAAGTCGCAGACTCAATTCGTCACGCTTTGACAATGTCCCCAGATGAGAGAGAGAAACGGCACAGGCACAATTATGCTCATGTGAACTCTCACACGGCTCAAGATTGGGCTGAAACTTTTGTATGGTAAGGAGCCCATTTCCAATGTTATGGTTTTAGCATGGTGGACTGTCTCTTTAGATGTAAATATTGTTTGCAACTTTTAGAATTTCTGATGAATTATCATTTCTCTCATGTAGGGAGCTAAATCAGACTGTTGCTGAAGCACAGATGAGAACAAGACAAGTTCCTCCCAGTCTCCCTAGTCAAACAGCAATACAACAATATATGCATTCAAAAAATCGTCTTCTCATATTAGTAATCTCCCTTTTCCTTCTCTGACTTTGTGATTGTGGAGAAGTTATTTATTCTGTCATCAACTGGGTGCTAGTATGATTCATTTGCTGTTCCCTTATTTCTGAGTAGAATATGTCTAACAGTCTTGGGTTGAAGCCTTCACTATGGTTGTTTTTTTTTCTGCTAGACTAAAACATTATGACATATTTCAAGTGTTTGATGATTTCTTTAAGAAGTACAGTGAAACTTTCAATTTCTACGGAAAAACTTCATCTACTATGTAATGAATCTCATACAAAAAGATTGATACTCCATCCGTTGAAAAATAGTAAAGCTTCAAATGCTACTATTTTTTGATGGAGGAAGTTTTTGTCCGTAACTGATGAAGTTAATCATAATAACAATAATAACATTTATATTCCTGGTATTTATAAATGTAGGGTTTCAATTCAACATTGACTGAGCCAGTCGAATCCTCGGGAAGAAGAGGTGGTGACCAGATCAAGGAAATGGAACTGAAGTTGCATCCTGATTTAAAGGGTCCTTTGAAAGCCCTTTGTGAGGATGAGCACACTACAGTAATTGTTCTAAGTGGAAGTGACAGGAGTGTTCTTGATGAAGTAATACTCAGACCAGATCCCAGATATATGATATTATTGACCACAGGACTTCTGATCAGAACCATATCTCTTGTATGCAGAATTTTGGGGAATTCAACATGTGGTTGGCAGCAGAGCATGGGATGTTTCTACGCCCGACTGACGGAGAATGGATGACAACAATGCCTGAACATCTGAACATGGATTGGGTTGAGAGCGTGAAGGTGTGTCAAATTGTTTAATGAAAAATGACCCACTATAAACATTCAGTTAATTTATACCGTCTGACACCATCTATTTTCCCAGGATGTTTTTGAATACTTTACAGAAAGAACACCCAGATCTCATTTTGAGCATCGTGAAACCTCATTTGTGTGGAATTACAAGTATGCTGGTGAGTTTTTATCTTCCCTGTTATTTTTCATTTAAAACCTTGTTGCGCCATAAGTATCTAATATTATTCCTATTTATCCATTGCAAAGATGTTGAATTTGGAAGGCTACAAGCAAGAGATATGCTTCAGCACTTGTGGACAGGTCCTATCTCCAATGCAGCGGTTGATGTTGTTCAAGGGAGCCGGTCTGTTGAAGTTAGATCTGTGGGAGTTACAAAGGTAAGTAAATAGTAGTTCATATTGAAGGATAGTTTTCTCCAAATTTTTATATTTGGGTTTCTACAACTTTTTTGTTTCAATCTACAGGGTGCTGCAATTGACCGTATTCTAGGGGAGATAGTTCACAGTGAAAGCATGGTTACTCCAATTGACTATGTCCTCTGTATAGGACATTTCCTCGGAAAGGTAACTCTGCCCCATATCATGACCATGTTCCTTTTTTCCTTAGTAAAGTCAATAGCATGATGGAAACACTAGAAACTTTTGAATGAGCAAATGAAGATACATAAATTTAAGATTTCACTTGTTTCAACATACTCCTATCTCAGAAATTTCAATATCAAATGATTTTTGGTAAAATATTTGCAGTTATATTGTAAAGCGAAATGAAGGAAAAATAGAGGGAATTTTGATTGACTATTTAAGTGCATTGTTCTTTTGAATCATTCGTATAGAGTTGTTTTATCAGTCAGCACAAATAGGAATACATAGGAAGGGTTTAGAACGTGCAATTTCAAGTAGATGAAACGTTTTGGAAATTAGTAATTTTCTTGCTATGGTTAGAGGAAAAATCAAAACTACTAGAAGGGGAATATACCTCCCTTCCATCTTATCCACTGCAGTTGTGTGTAAAATAGTATCATACCATGTTCCACTTCTTCAAACCATTTGAGATTCAGGATATTTAGTCCGAATGGACTAAAAAAAACATCGTTGTCAATGTGCTGATGCAACAATACAAAATAGGCTTGTCATCTAGAAGTCAAAATAAATTTACGAAGCCAGTATAGTTATATACTTCAGTGCAAAATTGTTCTTCATAGTGTGCTCCAGTTACCAAATTACAATGGAATCTGTCCCTCAAAAATAAAAAATAAAAAAAATCTGCAATTGCACAAAATTGTTTCTTGAGCACGTAGGAGAACCGTGTGTCATTTGAGATCACTCATGTACGATCTGTGTTAATTTCTACATTTTTTAGGTTTATTGTAACACCTGCTTCCTCTTGTTTTCAGGATGAGGACATCTATGTCTTTTTCGATCCTGAGTTTCCTTCTGAATCGAAAGTAAAACCAGATGGCGGCTCAGCATCTGTTGACCGTAGGCCAAATGGTAGGCCGTCAAATGGCAGGAGTAATTCCAGAAACTCGCAATCCAGGGCACAGAAGGCACAAGCTGCATCTGAGAGATCATCCTCATCGGGTCACAGCAGTACCAGCAGCAGCCATGATTGGCGCGAAGGGTCCTCGGTCCTTGATCTGAAGGGTGAGAACTATTTCTCATGTGCCGTTGGAAGGAAGCGGTCCAGTGCCCGTTACCTGCTTAACTCATCAGAAGAGGTCGTCTCCTTCCTCAAGGAGCTGGCAACAGAAACAGCTGGCTTCCAATCAAGCGCTGCTGATTACATGTCCTTGGATAGGCAGTAAATAGTCTCCGGGCTTTTACCAGAGAAGAAGAATTAACCCCAAAAAATTGATTCCTTCTATGCGCGCCAGAGTTACATCCGTAGCTGGTTTGGCCGGCATCTGTACAAAAATAAGCTTATGATAAAACTGCAACAGAGCAGCAAACGAAAAAGGGAGAAGATAGAGTTTTTCTTTCTGCTTATATGATCTGAAATAATTGGTGCTAGGATGTTTTAACTGGTTTTTAAAAATAATTTTGCACTCCCGACAAATCTTTTTTCTCTCGTTGTTGTGGTCCTTGTCCAGTATCAAAATTAGAGCTTCTTTTGGAACGCAGGAATTTTTCTTTTTTGTGTTTTCCTTATGAAATTTGAATTGATTTTATGAATTTATGTGAGATTTTTGCGTTCCAAACAGAGCTTCATGTTTAGAGCTATCATCAGTACGAGGGAGGTACAGTGCAACGTGAGACTGGATGAGGTTTGTTGAAACCCCGCAGCCCCTGACGGAATCAGCTTGCTCAAGAAGAGAGAACCGCTCGCTATAAACTAATGCAGCTCATGCAAGCAACGAGCTATCTCCGATCTCCATCACCTTCAGGGAAGCTCACGCCGGGATGACTTGATCCGTGGTGCTGGTACCCATCCTAACAAGTAACAATACTCCTGCATTACTCGGTCAGGCAACACAGGCCTTCATGATTGCTTATCCATTTGAGTAATGCAGTTTGGATTTTGTTCTGCGCCCGGTTGCGTCACAAGATGATCTCCACTCCCAACGCCTCCGTCCAATCAACGAAGCCCTTCCGTCTGAAAACGGGTATAAAACGATTCTTGCAAACAAAGAACTCCCCCGGGCCCGAATTCCCGGTACTCCTCGAAAAATCAGAGAAACGTTCGAAATTCTCCGTGACGCCGACGGGTGCATCTTCTGAGTTAGCACAAGCACAAATACTATCACACACATGATCAAGTGGACAAAGTCGCATTAACATCCAGCTGGTCGTCGCGTGATTAAGAATTCCCATTTCGCAAGCATGGAGAAATACCACTAGTTGAGTTGAGCCGAGACGAACTGAAAGAGTGCCCCGTACGTCACGTTGGTGGGGCCCAAGCAGGCCAGCGCGGTTCTCTCCTCTCGCGCGGACATAAAACGCCCGACTGCTACTGTTAGCGTGATCGACTAGATTCCCCGGTCTGTCCAGCTGCGGAAGCCAAGCCACCAATGGCAACGGAGGAGGAGTTCCAGGAGGCCGACGTCCTGTGGCCGTGGCCCGGCGCGTCGTCGACGTCGGACTCGCCGGCTCTTCCCGAGCTGTACGACGGGCGCGACTCCACCGGCGTCGGCTTCTCCTGCGAACCGTTCAGCGAGCCTGCAGCAGCTCTGGCGTCGGGGAGCTCGGCGTCGACGTCGAGCGCGCTGATGCTTGTTGACTGGTCGTCGGAGGAGGTGGACGGCTTCTTCCTCTCCCGCCGGTCGACGGTCGTTTCCGGGCGCGCGGCGGCGTCGGAAGAGGAGGAGTTACTGGAGAAGGACGTGCTGTGGCCGGACGACAACGACGATGACGCGGCGGAGTTTTGGTGCCGCTTTTGCCGCCGCGTAGAAGAGGAAGCCGCCGATGCCGCTGATTGCGGCAAACGTGAAGGGTGGAGGCCCAGGCCCTTGGTGTCGTCTCCCATCGATATACCCGTGGCCACCAGAACCGCAGGCGCCGCGCGTCGTCGCCCGGCCTGGCCATAGGTTGTGCCGTGAAGCTGGGACATTGTTGTGGTCTTTTTGCGCGTAGTAGCTCGTTGGTTTTTGAAGTTGAGGCTGATGCTTTGCTAGCGAGGAGAGGACCGTGAGGAGCTGCCGATCTATTGAATCGCTAGCAAGAAGTGCCGAGATCGGAAGAGCAGTCAAATTTGTTCTTCCAGTTTTTGCAACCAACAAAAAGAATTACCTGATATTTCATTTTTTTCCATTTCATTTCTGAGAAAACAACATCGAAGTTTGGAGTACAGGGAAATGTAATTAAGTAGTTAATTTATTCCAAAATACAGTATGATGCTACTCGTGTTCTTCCACAGGCTCAAAAGCATATATAGCATGCCTTTGGCCTCTTTAAGTCTTATACTTCATTCGTTTTAAAATATAAGCATGTGAGAGAAAAACAATTGAAATAACAGCCAGGATAAATGTCAAATATACCCCTGATACAATGATTACAGCCCCTGACAGCCAGGTTGGAGCGGACACAGAATGCAATGGTTAAGAGAAAAATTGAACCGATACGCAGTTTTTCGCTAGGCGGCCAAATTGGTCCGCAGCAGAGCGAGGCGCGATGGCAGGCGGCCGCAGCAGGGCGACGCGGCAGGCGGCGACGGAGGTCGACGCGCGACGGCAGGCAGCCCCGGCGGGCGGCAAGCGACCCCGGCCGAGGCTGGC
>BCLH01000240.1:86248-102704 GCA_001602315.1 Zoysia pacifica
ATCGAGGCGGGCGGCGTGCGGTGGCAAGCGGCCCGGCCGAGGCAGGCGGCGCGCGGCGGCAGGTGACCGAGGCGAACGGCATGAGGCGCGGCAGCACGTCGAATTTGGGCAGGTCTGGGAGGGAAGCGATAACAACGATAAAGTGTTTTTTTTTCTTTTTGAGTCAAGCGATAAGCTTATGGTGAACGCCTGCTCGTGATTGAAAAAATACTAACAAGAGATGGGTTAGGCGAACTGAAACTACTTACCTTCAACACGAGCGAACAGGCCTAGCTGAAAGAATCATATAGGATGGGCTTCTTATTAGTAAGGTGTCGTTTGGAATGGAGGAATTTTTTTAATTCTAATTTTTGTGAAATTTTTTGTGTTTTAAACGGAGCCTAAACATGATGTTCAACAATGATGCGTGAACGGTGTGGTGCAAGGACTCACACACACAAACTAGTGTAGGTGTGTAATCTCTCTGTTTTTAAACTTTCTTTATTAAGATACAACAAATCTAATTTATTTTGGACTGTAATTTTTATCGTAAGGATAAAAATTTAAAAACAAAATCAGCATATAAACAGTAACACATGTTGCAACTCTTATAACGAGCCGGTGGTTGCAACCTTCTCACTGTTTTAACTGTTTTTCTCTGCTAGTTTTATGATTGTGACAACAGGCACTGTTTATTGATATTTTCATTGACTTTTCAATGCGCTTTGTATGCAGAACAGTACGAGCACCTATCACGTTCTCCACGGGGAGTGATCTGTTCTAACCATTCTCATGTCGTGATGCAATACGAAATCGAGTGCAGCCTGTTATATTCTTTTCTTAAAAATACTGCAACAGGCAGTCTAATAGCAGTATTATACAGTAGCGTAGTCATAATTTTTCTTAGGCAGGCACTCGTACAGTGAAGTGACAAAATAAAGACAAATTCAGCTCATGAAGAGCTGATTGCCAATTTGCCATTGACTTTCACAAAGCCTGCATAGGCCTGGGACTACCAGAAACAAGTCTAGCTCCGCCACTGGTATCAGACGGTAGTAACGTGATTGAGATGCTGTAGATGCAGGCCACTTGCAGATGGTTCCGTCTTCAAAAGACGTTCACAGAAGACGCTTGATTTTTCGTAATGTTTCTAATGCATGCCCAAAGCCACCAGGTACAAAACCTCCAAGAAAGACTTGCACCAATATCAGTCTTTTGTTTGTGGCGTCGAATGTTGTTGCTGACGCAGAGTAGAACTTCAGAACGAGGACTAAACAATGACATGGACGCGACTAAAAAAATAAAATTACTGACTTGGACGATACCGTTCAACGAAGTTACTCCACCATGGCACATTACGGTTGCCTAACCAGTACAGGAGCATCTGGTTTCGCTTGCCGGCAGCCCGGCAGCCCGATGCAATGGCGACATCGCCATCTCATCGGCACAGGCTCCCGGCCCTCCACTCCACCTACCGTTACGAGTCAGTGAAAACGCAAGCGCGCCCGCGACCGCGGCGCCACCGCGTGCAGGCGCGCATGGCTTCCGCGGGCCGGCGTGACACCATTGTTACTCGCTGGTGTTCTCACTGTCGCGTCACCTGATGGATCAATCGACGCGCGCGGCCCCTTCGGCTGCCGCCAGCGCTTCCCTTATATATGCGCGCGCAGATCCATCGATCCGAGACCATCACCAGCTCCGGCGACGGACGGCCATGGAGGAGGAGCTCCACGAATCCGACGTCCTGTGGCGAGACCACTACCACCGCCACCACCGCCATCATGACAGCTGCTGCCACGGCCACCGGAAGCAGCAGCAGCAGCAGCCCAGTGAAAAGCAGCCCCCGCGCGGGGTCCATGCTGCTGGAGCGCGTGGAGGTGATCCGCACCATCCGGCCATCTCTTCGTCGGCGCCCGTGGCCATCCCCATCCCTGTAGCGGCGCGGTGCGACTGCTGCAAGGACTCCGGCGGCAGCGGCGGCGACGAGACGGCTTCCTTCGTGCCGCCGCACGTGGTGGTCGCGAGACGGTGGTGGTGCTCGGAGGAGCGAGCGGCCTGCCCGATGTGCGAGGGGCAGGGGCGCACGCTCAAGGGCCGCGACCTCAGGCGCGTGCGCAACGCCGCGCTCCGTATGACCGGGTTCCTCGAGACCTGAAGTGTGCACCGTCGTCATGTGGCGCACGTCCTCGGAGTTGGAGTGCATGTGACTGTAGAAGTTAGCAGGAGTGCCAATTTGTAGCGTGAGCGTGTGCCGCAGAACTGTCGATAAAATTGATTAGAGACACTCTTGAGCAGTGGCGGAGCCAAGATGATCTTGCGCCTGAGGCTAATATGTAAACAGGTGTTAAACCAAAAAAATTGAATAAAACTTAAGTATTTTTATCTAATTTTTACCTATTTTTAACAGACAAAATGGACGTAGGACCGGTGCTGCACCGGCGGCACCGGTCCTGTCTCCGCCCCTGCTCTTGAGCTTGGAGATGGGCAGAGACGTTGCTGTCATGCTTGGAATGGACTTGGGCCCTTCATCCATCACCGTGCTGGCACAACTTTGTTTGCTCTGCAACTGCGACGCTAGTCACGTTACAAAAGATCCTACTCTCATGTCCGATTCTAAATGAGTGAGAGAAAAAAAAAGGTGATGTGGTTGATTTTGTACTGTGCCTCGCCTAACATCTTTAGGCGTATTCATAGAATTCCTTTTAGGGCCCCTTTTGAATATTTGAAATTGAATTTATTTTGAGAATTACGATTTAGACATAGATTAATTAAGCTAATATAGTTATATATGAAATATATTTGTATATTTATGGTTAGACATATAAGGACATATTTATATATTGTATTTTTATTGTAGAGAGTTGAGTTAAATAGTGTGTTATAAATTAGAGAATAGAATTCATTTTCATCTCTCATTCTATAAATTTGATATAGGCTTATTTGTTAGCTTAGAAAAGTTGTGAAATGTCAAATTCCAAGCTAAATAGCCTAACTCATTATATAAATTTTAATTCCTCCAAAATAAAAGGATCTAAACAGTCTTTTACTGTATTCTCTCCATTTTAAAATGAGTAATATTTTTTTTATTTTTAAAAATCTATGTTTAACCATTCGTCTCATTCAAAAATAAATAAACTATGATTAAAACATTTTTAATAATAAATTATTTAATAATAAAATAAATAATATATTTATTTTTTTAATAAAATGAATAATCACATGAAATATCTAAAATTTTAAAATAACACTTAGGGACGAGGGAGGAGGAATAAAAGTGCTTTTCAAACAGGGCAAGTCGACGTGTTTCAACTGAAGGTGCCCATCGCTCGTCTTAACAAAAAAAAAAAGAAAAAGTTAAGAAACAAAAGGAAAAGGAACCAGGAGAGGCCCAGGAGGCCGCTCGGAGAAGCCCGACAGGTCGACGTGTTTCAATTCCCTGAGGTAACCATAAGGCCCAAACCATTATAAGTGGGCCTTGTTTCGACCATCGCTTTCCCAGCAAAGCTCCTTCCATTTCCGGCCCACCTACCTGGGAAGGGGCCGCGTGCGTGTCTCGCTCGTCTTCTAGGCTCCCCAAGTCCCGAGCCGAGCGGGAGTGACGCACGCCTTTTCATTCCGCCCGCCGCATCGAGACCACGCTCCCCGCCCCTCGGGGGAGAGGTCGAGAGCTGTCGGCTGCCGGCCGGGAAGGCAGCTGCTCCGCCGGCTCGCGGTGAGTACCCGACCCTATTCCCTGAATCTGCAGTCATCCCGCCGGCGTCTGCGCGCGCAGGTCCCTCGCTGCTGCCCCCCAGCAAGCCGAATCCTGATTCGCGTAGTTGTGCTTTGTTTGGTTTTTTTTGTCACGCGGGGATGTATGTTTTGCGTGGGGAGCGAGTGGGGTTGTGACGCGAGTGGATTGGATTTTTGCGGGTTTTGAAGTTTGAGCTGTATTTGTGCGCGAACTCGTGCTCTTGAGGATTTCTGACGGTGTTGCGGCGTTCGCAGGTCGCGCTGAGAGGTATCTTTCTAGGGGGGTTCCGATGTTTTGTTTGGTCTAGAAGCCTGTACAGACGGCGGTAGGTTTGTTGGTATGGTTTGTCGTCAATCCTGGAAAGTCACTTGCACAGCATAGGGGGAAATTTTGAGCAACCAGCTTGAATTTTGAATTCAGGGGATCCTCGTGGTTAGGTTTATGTTGTGGGAGAAGATGACTGACAGTAGGATATGCAGGGAATGTACATCAGCTAAACAATGCCAGTGGATTACATGCGTGCTTGTTGGTTGTGCCAATGCTTGACGTCAATGAGTGGCCAATCTAGGCCGCAGGGAGAACGTTATGGAACCTAAGTGAAACACTGCTACAGAGATTTGTGTAAAACAGCTTCTTGGATCCCATCAGTATGTAGAACAGATCAGCTGTGAGCCTCTGATAAATTTTTCAATTTGTTCCCAAATCTAAACATGGTCATATCTGGGTCTAAGTTTAATACAAGAGCTTGTGATTCTGTTTACAAAGCTAAACATGGTAATATTTGCAAATCGTTCTCCGTTGCGCCCATACAGAGTTCATGCATAGATTTTCCGCTACCGCCATTTTGCATCCTATGCAAAGCGTACGCCAGGTCTCATTACCCATCCTGTGGCAGCAACGTGGCACACTCGATCTGGAAAAGTGCAGTTCAGGACATGATAAGGGCAGGCCTCTTTTGTCGTCATACGTCAGGTCTCGTCACAGAGCTTTCCTGCCCCTAATTCCATGCACCTCGATGTCTAATCCTATTATCCTAGTGGAGAGATTGGTGTAGCGACAAGGCGAAGGTGAAGGTTGGTGGCAAGATGCAATTGACCCTGCAGACCAGGCGCTGGTTGGTCGTTTTTAAGGTCCTGATCATTGTGGCCACTGCTGAGTTGTACATGCATCCTCCATATCCGCCGTCCAGTCACACGAGATTGAAAATTTCCTTTTTTCTTTTTCTTATGCTCTTTAGTGATTGCACTCTCTTCGCTTTGTATTTGTTTGAAAGAAGTCAGATTGCTGTTGTTTATGAGGGAGCAGAGGCAAACAATTCATCTATGTTTTCCTAAACAGTTTGAAACGGACGTTTAAATGAGTTTAAATGGTAGATGGAGGTTAACCGTTTAGGCCATTTAAACCGTGTAATCCTGTTTTGAGCTTGATTGAACTTTTTTTAATGGCCATTTAAACTGAAACAAAAAAACTAAACAGCGGATCACTGTCTAACTGTGTTTACCTTTAGGATTTCATGGCAGTTCGTTCACGTGCAATTATACATATGTCTGCGGAATAACAAAATGAAGAATGAAGTGAACTTCATGGAATAAATGATGGCTGCTGTTTATTTCTACTATTAACACTTACAACACAAACAGAATGAATTAGTACAGAATTGCAATTTCATTTCTTACCCAATTTGCCCCAGTATTCTTATTTCTTAATACTATCCACATATACTGCCAGTACCGCTGGTGGGGAACAAGCTAGTCTTGGTCGTTGGATTTGCGATACCACCAGGAGTATGTGCACTCTAAAGGTGCTATAAAAGCAATCACTAACAAAAGTCAATGCGCCTTATAAGTTCATTAAACGCTGGTGAATCAGGCTCAGCTTATAAAAGTAAACACATTATCTTGAGTTGATACAATCCTCATTCATGGCTCTATTCTGTTTATTTGTTGTAGGTTGCCAGGACGGGTGAATCAGGCTCAGTTTTGCAGAGCTCCCCTTTCATTGAGCTTCCTTTGTCTACAGTAAATTGAAGGATTTTTGGCTTCCATACTATGGACAAAAATATAGATTCTTGTCCTATTGAGGCCAATGGTGATATTGGAAATAATGGTAGCTCTAGTAAGAATCCTGAGACCATTGAGCAACAAATTTTGCCATCTACATCTCAAGTAGTCCCAAATACCTTGGGAATAAGGAACAATTATAAAAGGGTAGTCAACAGGGGTAAAAAGGGCTCTCAAATACTAACAGGTAGAAAATATATGTTGAGATCATCTGAAAATAATGCCAAGGTGCTTCGCTCCAGGTCAAGTTCAAATTCGCCACCTGCTGAACCTGAACCTGTACAGACTTCAGTACAACCACCTGCTGAAAGAAGAAAGAGGGGTAGACCCTCGAAGGGAAGCCTGAGGAAAAGGGGCAGGCCTTCAAAGAGTGATCCACCTGATGAATTTTCACAAATTCGTAAACGGATTAGGTACATTTTGAATCGGATGAACTACGAACAGAGCTTAATTGAAGCTTATGCCAGTGAGGGTTGGAAAAATCAAAGGTTTGTTGACTCTTTTTTGTTCTCTTTTTCACTTATTAACATCTCTGAAAATGAATTCTTTCACTCTTGTATTATTAGTATTAACTAATGTTTCAGTCCTTATTCTTCATCAGGGGTGTCTTTATCATTGCAGTTACTCATTGAAATTAAGTTCCATTTACAAACTGATAACACCTCTGCTAAACTTGGGCAAAATGTTTTATTAGAGTTTGCCCAGGCTTAGATAAATGACTAGATTCTTCAACTTGGATGCTACAATGTCAAACATGCTCCGTAACTACTGAATATTTTCCTTGAGTTTGCACTGACCACAAAATGCCATTTGTGTTTGCTAATGTGTGGTTCTCCTTAGCTGTTGAATTCATCGTGGTTTCAGTTGCAATAACTATCTCACTTATGCAGTTTGGAAAAGATAAGACCTGAGAAGGAGCTTGAACGAGCCAAAGGGGAAATTTTGAGGTGCAAGTTGCGGATTCGAGAAGTTTTCCAGAATCTTGATTCTCTCCTCGCTAAGGGGAAGATTGATAAATCTTTATTTGACTCGGATGGAGAGATAGCCTGTGAAGATGTATGGTGACATTGTATTCTGTTGCATCCATGTGTATATTCTAATAGTTACATTATGCTATGCCTAGTGTTTAATTAGCGGCAATGTTCTCCATGTTGCAGATCTTTTGTGCCATTTGTGGTTTGAAGCATGTTACGTTGAGTAATGATATCATTCTGTGTGATGGCGTTTGCGACAGAGGGTTCCACCAGAACTGTTTAAATCCTCCTTTGCGTACTGAAGATAGTAATATCCAGTTCCCCTATTTATGTTATTTTTATAGAAAACCCTGTTTGTGCATCCATTCATGAGGAACATTCCTTTGTAGTCCCTGAGGGAGATGAAGGATGGCTGTGCCCGGCATGTGATTGTAAGATAGATTGTATAGATGTGATAAACGAACTTCAGGCAAGTGATCTCTCAATTGAGGACTCCTGGGAGGTAATAATTTACCATCTTCAGCACAAGTGAATCTGAATTGAACTCCACCTTAGTGCTTCCTTTATTTTGCAGAAGGTTTTTCCAGAGGCTGCTGCTTTGTCAAATGGCTCTAAACAAGATGATACATTTAATCTTCCATCAGATGATTCAGAAGATGGTGACTTTGATCCTGATATGACCGAAGGGCAGATGGCTAGTAAGGAAGATGGATCATCTGAAGAGGGTGAGGATGGATCATCTGAAGAGGATGAGGATGAAGGATCGGACTCTGATGACTCAAACTTTCTTACCTCTTCAGATGATTCAGAGGCTGTAACGGACAAGAAGAAGGTTGATGACCTGGGATTACCTTCTGAGGACTCAGAGGACGATGACTATGATCCAGCAGGTCCTTGTTCTGATAAAGATATCCAAAAGGAAAAGTCAGGTTCAGAGGAATCAGACTTCACATCTGATTCTGATGATTTCTGTGCGGAGATTGCAAAATCTAATGGTCATGATGAGGTTTCAAAACCTTCATTTCCCGATACTGTGCCTGGATACACTGTCGATGACAATGAAAAAAACATTGACCATGCTAACACTGCAAATTCCAATCTCAACTCTATGGAGACTGAAATGGACCAGAATTTAGTTTTACCAGGTTCAGGGAGACGGAAAGTTGAACGGTTGGACTACAAAAAACTAAATGATGTATTCCCTCAACACGTGCATATTTGGCATGAAACATGGGAGTTATTCAATTTTATGCATAAAACATGGGAAAGTAAAAGGTTCACTTGTGGTTACTTAGAAGTAGTTATGGAAACGAACACCATCTGGAATATAATCTTAAGACATACATATACAACTTTGTAGTATGGATTAGATTTGTGGCTGATTTGTCATGCCTTTAATTCACATACTTTTATATGGCTATAGGCTATTCCTACTGTACCCTTCGTACTGATGCTAAACTGCTGCATTCAATCTTTGATGCTGGTTATGCTGGTTCTCTTCTAGTGTTACATGAAATGCACATCTTTACTAGCCACGCCTATTTGTACATGATTGTACATGAGCATACGTATGCTTTTATCTTTATTTTTGACCTTGACATATTTCCTATTCTTGTTTCAAACTAAAGGAAACTTATGGTAATGAGTCATCTGATTCAAGCGATGAAGAAGAACGGTCTGGAAATGGCACACCAGAAAAGAGCAGCCAAGAACCAAGTGATGCTGAAGCCAATCTATCTGCAGGGAAAAGCTCTGGAACTAGGGCTGCGCCCCAAAGTGATGAATTGACTCCTCAGAGTGGTCGAAAAAACTTGCATCATGGTTCAGCTGATCAGTATTATGGTGGGAATCTTGCCCTTAATAGTAGCAATAGTACAACTAGGAAAGGACAGTTTGGTCCAGTAATTAATCAGGTATAGTTAACATAAACTGGTTCATGCATCAGTGGTTCATAATGCATCAGAATTAGATGAGTAAATCTAACTGGTTTATATGCTCATTTGATGAAATTTCTAGTACATCTTTTTTCTTGCAGAGGCTACTTGAGCATTTTAAGACAGAACAATACCCTAGCCGTGTTGTTAAAGAAAGCCTGGCGGAAGAACTAGGGATAACATCTCGTCAGGTGTGTACCCCTTTTGCTATGATTTTCCAGTAGATGCTTGCTACATTTATCTTGTGCCTAATCATCATGTGGCTTCTGTTGACGACAGGTTAGCAGATGGTTTGAAACTAGACGTCGTTTTGCAAAAGCAGCTTCTGCCAACAAAGGCTTACAAAAAGATTTTCATGGTGCTCAGAAAACTAATATCCCAGTTGTTTCTAGTATGGAGGTTAAAGACTCCGAGGACATGGTGATGGATAAACCTGATGTATGCAGTAAAGAAACAGAGAATGAAGATGCAAAATGTGGTAATCTGAATGAATGCAGCAAACAGCAGAGTGGATTGAAAAAAAGAATCAAACTTGGGTGCAGATCAGCTGCTACTACACTAGGAAGCAAACAAGATTACGCTACCATCTCGAGAAATGTGAGCCCTCCAAAAGGTGGATCTGGAGATAATGATCACATTGATGCCTCTGCTAGTGATGCTACAACACTAATTGGTAATTCTGATAAAATTCCAAAGGTTGATCTTATAGATGAGACCAGGAAAAAGGCAGTACATTGGGAGCTGAAGAAGAAGAAAATGGGCAGGTGAAGTTTATTGCTATAAAGACAATAGGCGGTGCCACTCTGGCCTCAACCTCTGGCTTTATGCGGTTTAGTGGGCAAAAAGGAATCATGGGTAGCAATATTGATTGGTAGAGAATTGGAAGTCAATTGATTCTAAAAAAATAGAAATCAATTAGCCCACCTTAGATTGTTTCAGTCAACTAAGGGACTAAGCATTGGATCATTTCTTTTCTTTCTGGTTGTTTGTAGCCCACTGGTTTATGGGGAGCTATGGGAATTCATTATTCTTCAGATTTTTCCTACTGAGTACTGACTTTGCTGGAGGGGTTCAATTGCAAAACTGAAGCCTTAGAAACATCCATTGGTGTACTCAGTGTTATGACCTCAAAAAACATGCACTGTTTTCATCTTTGATGTTGTTCTTGTGAGATGGGATGTACTATCAATGTGAAGTAAGGACTTAAAGAGTTCATTTTGTTGTGATGTTCCATCCATGATTTTGTACTTTGACTCTGATAGAACAGGAGTGTTGTGCTTTTCATGCAGATACAATTTCGGTATAGTCAGCGACCCTGTTTGACCTACATGCCACTTCTTTGTTGTTAACCTTTCTCCGTCTTGCCTTCCATTTGCCCCTTTATTCGCATCAGTTTTCACTTGCAGTTTAAGATATGTTATCTGCGGCATTTGCTCCCGTACATGCTGCACCTTTGTTGCATCTTCTCTGTTCAGACACACTGACTTGCAGCATAATCTTTTTGCGAATTGCAAACAACACTTCTGTGCGGTTGGCTTCATGCAACAAGAACAGGATACCAAATACTACTATTCGAATTTGAATGTTCAAGTGATTTGACGGTGCCGCTACGATTGAGTTCTTTTTCCCCTATTTCTGGTGATTGACGCCATGTCCAGCCAGTAGTGTAAACTCTTTTCCTGGTCCACTGTTGCAACGATGCTTTCTTTCTCGATGCCTTGTTCCTTTTCTAAGTGGACGGTCGTGAGTCCTATTCACACGTCCTAGTCTCGATACATCTCGCCATGGAATTCACCTTTTCGCCGCAGTCAATTTCTCAGCGAGATAAGAGTAACACCAAAATCACATGAAAAAAACCTTGACATCGGATTCATACCGCCGGCGAAGCCCTCACGCAGTCACGCGGGCCAGCGCGTGGTCATCAATAACATCCTGGTTTTATTTCAAGGATCCATGCAGCAGTACTGCCTCGCGCAGTCACATCACGCTGCTCAGTTACCAGGGCGGCTGCGCTGGTGTAGCAAGTCCGAGTCCAGCAACGAAGCATGTGGCGTAGGATCCTACGTATCAGTTTTTTTTCTTCTTCTTTTTTTTTTACCGCCCGTCTGCTGTTCTTACGTGCATCGGATTCTTCCATTAAGGACGACAAGGGGAACCAGAGAAACAGACAGTGAAGTCACGGCCGATGCGTGGCAGTTGTTGGGCGAGCGAGATCAAGGCCGCAGGCCCGCAGCTAGAAGCCGATCCGGGCGCCGGATCCCTCCAACGCAGGCCCGCAGCCATCGTTCGTCGCGAAGACGCATCAGCCGGTCGGGTCCTCCGTCCACCTCCATCTGCGATTCCGCGTGCTGGTCCTGCCAGCCCTGTGCCCAGAGCACGGGAAGAACCAAGCAGGTCAACAGATCCCGCAGCTACGTGACATACGGGCTGCGTGAGAACGACGCGTCAGACGAGACGCAACAAAGGGGAGGACACAGCAAACGCACGGTGCAGGAATTTGGTTGCGACTTCGTTCACCGTGCTAGTGGTAGGAGTATTATTCCTTTTCAAAATGAAATTCGCTGGTAAAGCGAACAAACTGGAGCTGCTGCTGATACTGTCATGGTGCAGGCGAACCGCATCAGATGTCGACGGGAGCGCGTGGCCAATGCGAGCAGTGCAGGTAGGCTATCTAACCGACACTGCACTGCCGCTGTCGAAGTGAGGACGCAAGAGCGGCTAGTGTGGACAGCAGGACGGGTCCAGGCTCTCCGGTCAGTCTCTAGAGAGAGAGAGAGATAAGAAGCCTCGATCGTGAGGTCAAGGTTAGACGTGGAAACGCCTAAATTTGGTTATGCGGTTGTTTTCTCCGGTGGTCAAACCAGAGAAATTTAGGCCATGGACCCCAAACTCGCAAAGCTATTGCCTGCCTTATTTCCTTTCGGTGGTTAGGGGCGACCCGAACCATCAGCAGCAGCGGGTCGAGCAGTGAACGAAACGAAACGCAGCAAGTTGAGGTACCGAGCGGATTCATCATCCCTCGATGGAAAAGCTCCCGGCCCGCGTACCGTGACCGACTGCGAAGACCAGACCAGATCGTCGGCGGTGTATTCCGTGTAGTAGCCGGCCACGGCACGAAGCGCGTTTGGAACGGTAGACTGAACTCCACAGCGGGGATACAGTCATACAGGTGCTTCTGCATCTCCCTCCGGCCGCAGGGAAAGCGACCGCGCGGGGCCCTGGCCGGATTCGGCGATCTCGCGTAGCCCCGTTCGTGCATGCCCACCGGTGGCTTCGGCAAGCCGGGTGCTGGTGGTGCCCCGTGACCGTGATCGCCTTTGCTATGCTCCCGTGCCAAGGTGGTCAAGCAGCGGTCGCATCGTATCCCTCCCTCCGGCGAACGAGCAGCTCACTTTATACGCATTTACGCTAGTAAGAGTACTGTACCTCTCGGTATTGTACGGGGAGTCCTCTACCTGCCGCAGTCACAAGGGGTTTAATCCCAAGTTAATTCTGGACGGGCCGTCCGTCCTGGGCAAGTCAATCAATACGACCGTTACCAGAGACACGCAACATAATGACTCATTTTTCTTTTATCTTTTCTTTCCCTTTCATCAGAGAAGAACCGGAGAAGTGCGGTTCGATAGGCATCCACAGACGAGAGACGACTACCGCTTGTGTTCTGCCGGTCAGACTGCGAATCCTACCGTGCGCGCGGCCGATTGGGCGGAGGCCCGGAGGAGATCGTTCGGCACTGCGGAGGTTCATGCACCTGCTTAAATGAAACTGAAATTGTGATCCGTGTCGTCCCTTTGCGTCGCGTTAGGGGGCGGGTGCTCCGCGTGGAGGAGGAAAAATTAGCGAGACATTGACCTGTGGCACAGACCAGACGCCTTTGAGAAAGAGAAAGAAAGAAAAAAAGCACGGGCGCACCGCCGTCGCCGCGTCGGTCTCTCTCACCGCGCGGCCTTGCAACTTTTTCACGTTCACGCACCTGCTACGGCTGCCTACAGGCTACGGCGGCGGGTACTGCTGGTTTTACTGCGGCGGGCGCGAGTGGCGAGGACTACGGCGCAGGACCTGGTGACCATTTCTACCGATCGGTCGTGCCGTTGTGCACGCGGCGGCGCACGCAGACGCAGCAGGGGCCAAGGTGGGAAAGGACGACGACGAGGACACCGCGGAGGTGGTGGCGGCATCGGATGGGACAGCCTCTGCACGGGGTCTAGTCGGTGGTTTTAGTCCGTAATTAAAAGCTCCCCTCGCAAAAGATGCTGGGAATTTCCGCGAGAAAAAACTAACCAGAGCAAGTGGAGTAGACTAGTGCACGAAAAAAAAAGGCAGTCAGTCAATCGTGACTCTGGAGAGAGGAAGTAGAGACCGAAAAGCAGCAGGAAAATCTGTTGTGATCGAGAGAAAGGAAAGGAGGACTTGCTGCCGGGGGAGAGAAACAGAAAGAAAGCATCCACTGAAGACCCAACGAGGCCCCGGCGCCCCGCGGCCCGCGCAACTCCAAACCAACTCTACGGCATCGCCTCACCTCATCTCCCCTCCGCCCTTTTTATTCTCCACTCCCTCGCCTCTCCGCGCATTCTCCCCGTAAAACCAACGCCCCGCGTGACGAGCCCAGAGTCACCAGACCGCAATGGAGGTTGCCGCGGCCAAGCAACTGCTCCCGGCGCCTGCGCCGCGGAGCCGCACCTCCCCTTCCTCCTCCACCTCCTCGTCCTCGGCCGCGGCGTCCCCGTCGTCCCGGCAGCATCAGCCGCCGCTGCCGCCGTCGCCGAAGCCCGTGGCGCCGCGCGAGATCGACACGACGCCGTTCCCCACCACGTTTGTGCAGGCTGACACGACCTCCTTCAAGCAGGTGGTCCAGATGCTCACCGGCGCGTCCGACACCACCGCGCCGTCGTCGCAGAACAAGCCCGCCGCCGCCGCCAAGAACAGCAACAACAACCACCACCACGGCAGCGGGCAGCCTGCAGGCGCGCCGTTCCGTCCGAAGAAGCCGGCGTTCAAGCTGTACGAGCGGCGGAGCGGGCTCAAGAACCTCAAGATGATCGCGCCGCTGGCGATGGTGGCGGCCGCGGGGGCGGGGCCCTCGCCGAGGAGCCTCAAGACGCCGGACGCGCTGTCGCCCAGCGTGCTCGACTTCCCGGCGCTGGCGCTCGGCAGCCCCGTCACCCCGCTCGTCGCCGACCCCTTCAACCGGTCGCCGGCGTCGACTTCCCCTAGCGAGGACGAGGCCGCCGAGCGCGCCGCCATCGCGCGCAAGGGGTTCTTCCTGCACCCGTCCCCGAGGAGCGCCGAGCCGCCGCGACTGCTGCCGCTGTTCCCCGTCACCTCCCCGCGGATGGCTTCCTCCGCGGCGCCGGCGTCCCAGTGATCGGGCCCATGAGATACTCGTTGTTTAGAAGTAACTTCCTTCTTGGTGCGTGATGTATTTTTTGCTCATGTCTTGAGCGATCGCGAGGAAACTGAAACAAAAAAAATCGCTCTCGAGCTTTCTGCTGTTCGGTGCTCTGTATTAATTCTGCCTAATTTACTCTGTCATTGACTTAGGACTTAACTGTTCGTATCATTCAGTTATTACTACTGCTTTGCAAAAGCAAAACAAAAGAACTCTCTTTCTTTTGGTAATCAGAACGCACTCCTGATGCCGCTTCGCTTGTTCAGGATACTCCATACGGTTGAACGCCGGCCAATTCTGGCCGTGACCCCGTCGAATTCTTGCAGTTTTTAGACGTCTCCCTGATCTAGTTCCATATTCTGACAAATAGTAACTGTAATCCTTGGAGATGTTACAGAGATCAAAACACTGAGCCAAACATGAACTGAATCATTTCTTCAGTTTGTGATACTGAACAGATCTTATTAGAAACTGTGTATATTCAGCGCTGCCACTAAATTCTATTCAGTCAACAAAGCATTAATCCACTCATGGAAACCCACCCACCAGACCAGAAAGCAGTGGTTGGACGGTCGAGTTGACTGTCTCGCCTTGCGATGTTGGGAGAAGATGCCGATGGCCAGCGCTCCAACCATCCGGCACGCTTTAGTGGAACAGTCTTTCGGCGCTGTGTAGACTTGTGGACTGTATGGCCACAGTACCCCCTTAGATACCTTTTTCTTTTGTTCCCTTTCTTTAGTTTGTAGCTTTTACATTTTCTTCTCAATTCTGATACTGCACCAGCACCAGAAGCAAGCAGAAACTGCACAATAATGCAGAGGAAAGTGAAACGGAGAAAGTGAGAAATGAGATGTGGAAAAGACGGAGGAGTCGCGAGGTTCCACCTCGTCGACTGTATAGACCAGCTTGCTAGCTGCCCGGAGTAGAATGGACGCCACGGAGGATAGTGGCAGGAACACGTCCATCCGGTCCACCACCACACCTCTTCTTCACCTCTCTCCCCTGTCGCTTTCCAACCGCCCGTGACCTCGAGCTCCTCGGCCATGGGTGCTGTCGCGACGACTGCCAAGCACCCGCTGCTAAATTCTGATGCAAATTGCAACCAAATTGCAAACCGAGTGGCGGAGCTGCAGCGGCGACCGATACGTTGGCAGATGAGTCGCCGGTCGCCTCATTTGCTCTCTACTGTTCCCTCATCTCTGTGGTTTTTTCGCGTAGGATATCAACCAAGCACGCCCACGTCGTTTTCAGGGTGAAGGGACTGGAAGCCCTGCCTTTCGCACTCCGTGATGCAGGTCAGTCAACATGGTGGAGTAGTAAACTGGAAACAGCGGAAGTTTCTTGAATGGATCTTTGCGAAGATGCTCGGCTCCTGTGTTGACTTGCGTGAATGCGCGCTGTCCCTGATCGTGATAGCCGCGTCACATGTACAGCATTGTGATGTGAACGGTGACTGACTTTACATTAAGACGAAGGCGAAGACGAAGAAATCAGGGTAACCTAAATTACAGGCCAAGATCAGGACTCGTCGAATTATGTGGATTGCTCGTAACGTCGTCCTGATCGAGGTTTCGAGGGTCACACTAGTCTTGGCATCGAGTTAATGGCAGCCACGTTGATTCCATGGAACCGAAGATAGTTTGCACTGCTTGGATCCACATATGTTACATGATCTTGTGTGACCGATTCAAACTAACATTCCAATCCTAACCGATTCTAAGGGAGCTGGATTGATCTGAAGTCCGCCATCCAAACTGTATTAGTTCTAAGGTGTTCTTGTTTCGAGACTATCAGAACTAAACGTTTTTGATCTATTATGTCTTACATTTCTCTCTATCTCACTCAAGCTGATCAGTGAATAATCCAAGGTCTGCTTGGTTAACTGAAATTCTGCTCCTTGTCCTGGTGAACTGAAAAAATGAAAAGGTCAGCAAAAGGCTGTACGCACGCCATCGACCAACGTCAGGAACAAAGATAAGGCCTGTAGGAATCCTTATGATCCGATCTTGACATACGATATACTGCTGCTGGCCAATGGCAATGCCAAGGCAATAAACTTGAAGGCTGCTTTGGTGCCATTGACTTTGGGCCAGCCAGGGTTTCCCCCAACTCAGTGGCGGAGCTGGCAGATGGGTAAGCCCACCCTGAATTTGACCCACCAAAGGAGCAGCCCCCCACTCATCAGCAGCCCGACAGGCGACAGCCCCTAGCCGGCCAGCCCAGGCAGCACTGCAGTCCGCACGAAGCCGCGAGCAAAAGCGGAAAGCCAGAAACAAAGCCGGCGAGGCGAGCATTGGGGATTGCAGGTTTGGGCGGCGCGGCGGCGTGCGGGGCAGGGCGTGCACGGCGGGCAGCGACAAGCGCGGCAGGGGCGCGGGGCGTGGCGC
>BCLH01000240.1:104592-154238 GCA_001602315.1 Zoysia pacifica
ACGTAGGTTTATTGAATTTTATTCGAATAATTTTTTAAGCTCAGATTTGGTAAGACTTGAAATGCAACTCGATAACTATATTAGATATGAGAAGGCAAGATAGCTTCTAAGGTATAAATAATCTTGTTGAGCTCTCAGTTAAATTGTAGTAACAAATAGGCATAATGTTTATGATTTGATATATTTGCTTCTCAAATTGGTGTTGATTCTACCTGTGACGATAACAAGTGTTGAAAGAGTCTTTTCAGCTATGAATTTTATCAAAAATAGATTGAGAAGCGTGATGAGTGACAATCTTCTAAATGATTGTATGCTTATTTTTATTGAGCGAAATATTTTTTTAATGTGAAAAAAGAAGATATTATCAATTCTTTTATGGCCATTAAAAAATGTATGTCTGACAAAAATAAAAAGTAGTTTGTTATCTTTTTTTTACTATGTAAATTAATTATATTTGATTTGAACTTACATTTACAAATTTGTCAGTGTTACTTATATTTATAAGATATTTTATCTAGCTTAAACATTTATTATAAAGTTGACACTTTAATTTTGTTGGGCAGGCACGGCCTCCGCCGCTGCCCCCAACTTGCTAGCATATTAAAAAAGAACGCATCGCGTAGCCTCTGAAAAAGCGTGCATCTCCAGTGGCCGTTCTAGCTACGCGAATATCAGGGGCCATATCGTATCGTCATAGTGCAAGCTCAAGGTAAAGCTACTGGATTTTCCAACATTGTCTACGCGAGTATGATATTGATACCCATACGTGTGCACTGAAGAGTTCATAGCTGCGTCAGGTGCAATGCCCTGCTAGTCTATATTGAATTGGAGTGTAATCCAGAGTCAACTGAGCAGAGGCAGGATTTGTATTTTAAATTCAGATGCAAGTACGGTAGTTCGCGTCTGTATTGAACTGGCGTAATGTTTCAGAGTCAACTGAACATAACAAAGATTATAAACGCCAGTTTAAATAATCCAGTTCGTACAGTCTATTAAATTTGAAATATTATGTTGGTACGGTAGTAATAACCCAGTAGTTTAAATAAGCTTCTTGTTGGACCGTCTCCAAAAGAGGAAAAGGTCGTGTAAATAAATTACTGTAAACCTTGCAGGGAATTGACAGGCATTTACCGTACCAATTGTCCAATGATAAAACATATGTAGTGTTTAAAAACCACTGGATTTCTGATATATTTTTTTAGACAATACGAAAATTATATTCCACAGGGAACATGTAGGCAGTTCAGTTTCTCACTGGAGCGTACATTGCAAGGTCACTTTAAACTATTATACGGTAAGTAGTCAATACGTTCACAACCATTATCATAATTTCTACTAACTTGCACGCAGCACGTCTCAATTAATGAACAGCTAATATAAACTTGCAGAAATCGGAGGACCTACCTAGTGGTTAATCTAACTAAAGCAGTCCATGATCTTGTTAATTGCATACTGCAGATCAGTTGCAAACTACCAGCTGGTCCTCACCAATTTATCTACAGTGTACACGCTACCGTCATACCGTATAAAATTATATCTAAGTACCAGATCAGATCAGAGCATCTCAATTTAAGTACAGGAATTTCTCACGGAAGGTAGAGGCTGGGAGCTTCGTTCCGGTAATGTCACCGCATCTTGTATAGGGTTAGCAAAACTGATAAAAACCACTGATGTTTATAAAACCCATGAAACTCGTCAGTTTAGTTTTATTAAATGGCTGATTTTCATTTAAAACTGAACCGTATTCTATAGCAAAAATAGTAAATCATTTAAATTTTCCAACTAATCAACCAGTTTTCTACACTGTTGAAACCGGCCGGTTCACAGTTTTTTAAAACCTTGCTCATGCAGACGAAGTTACAGGGAAGGTGAGGCCGGGGCGCTGAACGTCCAAACTGTCGGTTGTAGCGGCCGGGGCGCTTGGATTACGCGCATGTAACAAGGGCAGCATGCCCTAGTTTTTCCGCGCATTAGGGATCGGATTGGATTAGCAGGAAGGGGTTGCTGATTGGTTTAGATTCTTGTTGGTCTTGGGGAGTTCGCGCGACACCTTTTCAGCAGGAGGCTTCAGGTGAAGCTTCGTGCTTTGGACGAGCGCTGGGATTTCTCACATGGTTTGGATTTGGGTTTGGTTTTGGGGGGGGGGGGGGGGGGGTCACTCTGGATCACTGTTCGTCCCAAAAAAACATCAAGTTTTTTTTTTTGAGAAATAAGAAACATCAAGTTGGCTCAAACCAAAGCGTGTGCGAGCGAATGCAAATGCAAGCTGAATTCATGCTGCAAGCACACAGCACGGACCGTGACTTTCGGCCGAACAAGCACACAGGAACCAACTTGCTGACACCACGGCCCATACGGCGACCGTTAGCGGGCCGTCACGCGCTCAGCCATCGGACGTCCATTTCTTCTCCGAATCGCTCGCGGAGCCGCCGATCTTTTCTTTAAATAAAAAACCTTCCCGTCATGGCAATCGCCCGCCGCCTTCTTAGTCCTGCCATTGTCAAACCCTACTGCCCCCGACGCCGGCGCAATGCAATCGTTCCAGTGCTGGGCGGATCTGCCGCCGGAACTCCTCTGCTGCATCGGCGACCGCCTGGACCTCAAGTGGTACACAAGCGCGCGGGGCGCGTGCGCGGCGTGCCGCCGCGCACTCGCGCTGCCCTCGCCCGCGCTCCTCGTCGCCGCGTACAGCAACTTCGGGAGGTCTCTCTACGCCGCGTCTCTGCTCGCGAGGAGGTCGTTCGAGCTCGCGCCCATCGTCTCCGACGTCCGCTGCGTCGGCGCCAGCAACGGCTGGCTCGCGCTTTCCTTCGCGCCGTACTGGGATGACCGGCTCGTCTTCGTGCTCCTCAACCCCGTCGACGCCATCGAGATCGTGCTCCCGCCGCTGGCGTACGAGAATCGGCGGTGGATCTCGAAGGTCGTGTTCGCTCCCAACCCCAGCGAGGAGGACTTCGCGGTTCGCGGCTATCTGCGACGTCGACCGGGTCGCCTGCATCATCGCCAGGGGCAGGAGGTGGGCTGTCATGAACCCCGTCCCCCTCGGCCCGTCGGACCAGTTAATCGACATCACTTACACCGGCAACGGTAAGGTCTACTGCCTCACCAGGTCCGGTGACGTGTATCTGCTCCGCCTCCCCAAACGTCGCCGCCGACTGCCAAAGTTTTCTGTGCTGCTGCCGCCCCAGATCAAGAGCCACCTACATGCGAACCCACCAAGAGATATGATTGTGATCATGCCAACCCATAGTGCATCTCACTCAAGAGCATATATCCGGTACTAGTACGTGGTTATATCTGAAGGGCCGCACATGAACGTGCCGGCGACGATGAGGCCCTTGCTATCCAAGGCCAGACTCCCATTCAACCCTGCCAATGTCTTTGCTCCACCACACGACACGGTGTGTCCGTTCACCTCAACCAAGAACCTGGTGCTCTGCGAGGGCAGTCTTTACCAAGTCTGGATGAACACAAGCTGCACTGTCTTTCTCCGGCTGCCGGGAGAGGGTGAGCGCCGCGTCCGCGTGGAGGCTGACGAGATCATTGGGTACGACGCCCGACGTCGGCCAAGGACCTGGGAGGTTACTCGTTCTTCGTGGGACGTAACAATGCAGTGTCAATGTACGCAGAAGGGGTGCCAGGGCTGAGGGGCAAGTGCGTGTATTGGATCAGTGGCGGCAAGGATCTTGGCATGGCGTTTGACCTGGCAACAGGACGATCTGCCCCGTGCTCTGGTCTGCTCGCACCTAAGCATGTGCAAACAATCTGCTGGTACTTCTTGAATGATGTGGTGAGCCGCCGAAGCAACACAGGAAGAAGAGTTTCTCAGGCAAGTCTCTGTTTTGGCAGAGTAGAAAAGAACCTGGTCGCAATGTGAAGCAGAATCTTGCGGAGAGTATGAAGAGTTTAGGAACTGCTTGATCTAGATTCTGATATTAAAATTTATTTTCTATTTCATGTATTGTTTCTATGAGATTTTTGACAATTTTTTTGGCAAATTTCTGTTTTAAAATATATAAAGTTGTTGGTTTTTTTTTTCTTTTTTGAAACAAGTTAAGATGGAAAAAAAGACAACCGGTCCCTCGGTCATCGGCATGGTTGCCCGTTGCGGCGCGTGATGAGGTCACCACTACCGAGCGGGCCCTTTGGCAGAATCCTAGAAATAAGCAAGCTTCCTGGGACGAACGGAGTAGTATGCATCAATATATTTATCATAATAGGGTGTTCAAATGCTCTGAAAGAATTGTGAAACAATCTGTTTACTTTTTCCAACGGTACACTTTAGTTTTTCATGGCTAATTGTCGTATTCAATGTCTCTATTTATCTTTCTTGATGAACAGTTTTTTATTGAAATACTCTGCCAATGAACTGTCTGCCTGGTTAAATGAGTTGACAAGTATTACTTATGATTTTAGAATTTGAGACTGATTATTCCTTCGAGTTGCCCCGGCACTACGAAATCTGATTGAGCAATGTTGGTCCTCTCAACCAGTGAAGAGGTCAGAGTTTCAGCAAATTATTCAAATCCTTGAAAATCTAAATACAGAGACAGTTCATGACAGAGATGGAACACTTAAAGTGAAAAAAATTGTCCTTGACAAGATACCAAGCTCCACTTGCCAGGCCTAGGAATGTAATGACAAGAACAAGAAGGTTGCCAACAGGCTTCAGAAGCTCTCATAAAGTCAACATGAGTTCTACTTCGGACCTCCGCCCCCAAAGTTACTGTAATTATGTCTTGCTCTTTGCGGTAGCGTGTTTTCTGGTAGAGCAATTCTGTAAATTGAATTTTGCTTCTTTTCTTTTTGTTGAGAGAGTTCAGAATTCTCCACAAAGTAAAAACATTTTTAAAGAAAGCAAATAAACAGTTGTTTGGCTAGATCAGCAGTTTTTTTTTTAATTTATTTGGAGGCAGCAGGTATCGTTTTAGTGATGCTAGAATGGATTTAAAGCAGCATTTGAGCCTTGTGGTATTCAGTTTATAGTTGGGGCATGCTACAGGCCGGATGAAATAGAGGGGATCAATTTTGGGTTGAGCTGAAGAATGTTTTTTTTTTTAGCAAGTTGAGCTGAAGAATGTCTGGACTCTTATTGAGCCAAAAGAGGCGCCCAAAAAAATTATACAGACACTGATTGTTAGTATACATTAAAAAGGAATGATTTGCAAATTGCAACCATTTCTCCTGGGCGTATTCAGTTTTTTTTTTTCAATTACTACGCCCAAGCAGAGCGATGGTAGTAATGCGACTTGAAATGAATATATAAAAAGAAAACTATAGTTTCATATAATACGGACTGGTACAGGACGTTATGGAGTATTCAGCTTCCTATCTCAGAGCTTCGTATTGTTACAGACAGTATTCTCTAGTCATCCTCGTCGTCAACGGACCAGCAAAAATGATCCGGATGAAATTAACAGTATCACTCATGCACGCACACTCTTGAACTTCGACTCTATGAACTCGTCGTCGTCACTCATCACACGACTGCCACCGCGGTTGTCCGGCCGCCGAAGTCGAGCGTGAGCATGGACGCCTTGAACTTCGGCTGCCTCTCCGGCGAGCCGACCGGCACTGCGGCGGTCTCTCCCGACCCCGGCAAGACCCGCTCGGGGGTGCCGAGCCACTTGGCCTCCATGTACCGGCGCTTCCGCCAGGGCGCCATGTGCATGCTGTTCTCGCGCGCGCACTGCTTCGCCGCGGCGCACATGACCTTGATCACGGCCTGCAGCTTCTCCGTCCGGCCGACGAACACCTCCGGCAGCGCCGCCACCAGCGCCTTGTACTCCGCGCCGCCGCGGGCCATCTCGAACTCGGCGCGGAAGTTGAGCTCGATCACCACGCGCACCGCCTTGCCGCTCCGCGTCGGCACCACCACGTCGACGTACGTGTGCTCCCCTGTCCACACAGATCGGAGCAGAGGCTCGTCAGACAACGGATTTCGTGTTCCTCTTTGTGATGATCCGTTCACGTGTCATCATGTACTGGCTATGCATGATATGAGAATGGGATGGAAGCAACTTGCGTTGTGGGGTTGGTGATGACCATGAGCATCACGTTACCTGAGGGGATGTCCAGCGTGCGCGACCACTTGGACCTGGAGATCGCGCTGTCGTACCCGGCGTCGCGCAGCCGCTTGGCGACGAAGCGGAGCGCGCACCCCCGGCACCCTCCGGCGCCCGCCGCGCGGCTCGAGCAGGAGCAGAAGCCACCCGCCGCGGTGCGCATCTTCTTGACGGCCTCCTCCGTGTCCGCGCGGATCCGGCTCTCGGCCGAGCTCGTCTTGCCCAGCGCTTCCTACACGCCCGCAACAACGTACGCATTTGTCACGGCTATGAGTCCGGAGTCGGACGAAAGAGAGAACGCACAGATCAATTCCAGCGACTCGATGAAAACTGGTTGCTACTTTTTCTTCTCGAATTTTTTCACAAGCAGAGGAGGTGGAAGAAAACGGGCGAGGGAGGCAAGCAACAACTTACACTTAGCCGCGCGCGCTGCTCACGCCAGAACGCCGTGTTCACCGCGGCCCCGCGGCCGCCGCCGCTGGACCCTTCCTCGTCGTTGCCATCATCGCTGGCGGCCACCTCTTCCTCCGGCCACCTCTCACGCTCGGCCTCCTCGTAGAACCCGAGCACCATGTTCCACAGGCTCATCTCGTTCCCACTGCCGCCGGCGGCAACCGCCTCCCCAACGACCATTATCGACCGCCGCCTAGTAAGCTAAGCTTGTTGAGGTGGTCCTTAATAGCCTCAAACTCTCCCCGGTTTCTGGTGGCTGCTTCCCGCCGGTTTATGTATCCGGAGTTGTGGGGGACGTGGCGAGCCGGGAACGGTTGGAACCGTGGGTGGGGTGACCCGCGTGGAATGGATCAGGCGATCGAGTTGCGACGGCGACGGCGCACCAGGTTGGTGGCAATCAACTTGAACAGCGAGGATCCACGTCAGGCAGGGGCTCGGGTCGTCGTCGGCGGATTACCATCGACATCGTGGGTTTGTTCTCGATCCATCCATCGATCATCTGAGGTTCTCCACTAAGAGCTTGTTAATTTGAGGGCAACAGCGAAACAGTTGCCTGCTCTGATCAAACAAACTGATCATCGCAAATCGCCTTCCCCTCGGTGCCACGACGGTCAGCAGAATCGCCACCGAAGCGAATCCCGTCGCCCACGTCAATCCCCCGCGTCCCACGGCCGGCTGCTCCAATAATTCCTCGTGGCCCGGCCCCGCGCCACGCTGCCCGTGCTGCTTACCCTCGCCGCCTCGGCCAACCGTCCCGTGCACCGACCGGCAACGCGCACGCGACATGCCGCTCTGCTCCAGAAGACACCACGAGCGACCTGATGCTTCCACGGTGCTCGGGCTCCCGCCGCCTGACCGCTGTCTCGCGCTGTGGCCGCTGGGTGATCACGCGGCTACGCGCGCTCCCGTGCACGGCACCTTCTCCTTTTTTTTTTTTCTTGCCTTTCTGGCAAACGTCAAGGCTTTGAAATGGACCATGTGGCTGCTGGCAGCTTCGGTTGGTTTCGAAACGGATCGGGGATCTGCTACGCTGAACGTTTTCCACGTAGGAGAGAGAAGGATGACGAGACCCCGATCGCGCTTTGGTGGGGTGCACCATTGTTCGTGTATAAACATGAGTGACCGAGATACGTATCGCTGATTGCTCGACCAGCTGATATGGCTCGATCGGCACCTTCTGGACTCGTGGTTTCAAGGTGCTGTTTGGTTCAACTTTGTAATCGTAAATGGTAACGTAATTATAATACACCTGCAATGGTAACAGTAATGAACAAATACAAAATTTGTTTGGTTTATACAAGGTAACAGTAACGGTAAAGAGTTTTGGTCAACTGAAGAGCACATGGTAAAATTGGCACAAACACAGTAAAAAAATTGACAAACGAATCCCAGCTGCAAGATTGTGACGAGAACACGTCTCCAAGCGCCGTAGCAGTGGAAGACTGTCAGGGCAGCGGCGTCGAATGCCACGAATTAGAGCAGCAGCAGTGCGGCACGGAGGAGCAAGGCGGCAGCGCGGTTGAGGTCGGCGCCGGGCGAGTGTCCCGTCAAGGCGAGGCAGCAGCCAGCAGCGCGGTCGAGGCCGGCATGGCGGGTGGGTGTCTCGTCGAGTTGAGGTGGCTGCGCAGCAGGCGAGTGTCCTGTCAAGGCGAAGCAGCGGCGTGGTCGAGGCTGGCGCGGTGAGCAGGTGTCCCATTGAGTCGAGGCGACAGGGCGGTCGAGGCTAGTGCGGCGAGCGAGTCTCCCGTCAGGGCGAGTTCGGCGATGTGGTTGAGGTCGGAGAAGCACGCCCTTGCCGCGGCCGGATCGGCCGAGGAAAGGTATTGGCATGGAGGAGGAAGGATTTGGACTTCGAGCTGAGAAGACGAGTTGGAATCTGATACAGGTGAGATGGGTCTATTGATTTTGTATAGCTCGTAATTTGATTACAGAGGCATCTAATTACAAAAAACTTAAACAAATATAATTTAATATAATCAATTATAATTGTAATTAAATTACATTACATTACATGGAACCAAACAGTTCCCATCCCGATTTCTTCCTGACGATTGCGAGCAGGCCTTTCATTGAGTGTGAATTGTTGTTGTTAAGCCCATAAGGATCTAGGCCGAAGTCCAGCACTGGAATTAATAGTAGCAATTATAGCATCGTTGCTGCTCAAGCTGATGTTGGTACGATTTGGAAAGCTCAGCTTTCTTGAGAATGGAAAGGTAACCGGAAGATTGCGTCTGTTCCACCAAACGCGTTAGCGTGTATCACGAGAAAAATGTTCCAGCGAAGGAGAAACAATTCGAATGCGAATTTGAAATTTATATTTTCCTCATTTCAAACGGTACATATTAAAATTCAGTGTCCGGGCAAAATTTCTCAGACCTCCAAAATGAGAATTCAAGGAGCGAGTCTGCGCCGTGCGGGTTGTGCGTCGGGGCCTAATTATCGTGCATCAATTACCCAGCGCCGTGCGCGTGGGTTCGGGCCTAATTCGCGTATCAGTTAGTAGTAGTACAACCGAGGAAGGGTACACGCTGAACTCGAAAAAAATTCGGGTGGGAGGGAGGGAGCCCGTGCGCCGCACCGCACCGCCCTGGAGGCAGCTGGATCCGCCCCTACTGCACCGGAGGCGGCATGAGCGGCGGGGCGTCGCTGGGGCTGCGGTCGTCGGGGAGCTACGGATCGCTGCAGCAGCAGCCGGCGTGCCAGTCCCCCGCGCCGTCCCCGTCGCCGCCGCTCGCGCCTCGGAAGCCCGGCAAGATGTCCCTCGGTGGCACCGGCCGCGGCCTCCCCTGCGCCCGGATCTGCAAGCTCGCCGGGCGCCGCCAGCGGCTGCTCCTCCTATTCCTCGTCGCCGTTGCGGTGGCCGTCTGCTGCTTCTTCTCCTCACTTGTCAACAGCAAAGGTGCGGGTTGCCTGGACTGACACCTCACTCACCATTTCTAATCCGTTACGCCGTTTCAGTGACTAGATCGGAATCAGTTTTTTTTTCCTCTCGTTGTTGTGCATTATGTGCTTAGTGAGTTCAGAGTTATGCAGCAATGCGACTTGCAAGCGACAGATTCACATGAATGTTGTTTCTAGGATTCCAGCGAGTGTTAATGTGCATTGTTTACTTCTCGTCATTAACTTTAGGTGACTAACACATTGCCGAGGTGATTAGTATATTGTTAACTAGCAATGCAGGTCTCCTGAGCAGTCTATGTTGATGTCATACTGAGCAGGAGCATTTGTATCGAGAGATATAACAACAATGTGTTTCTTGTCAATGTGGGTTAGGTCTTTCTAAAATTATCATGAAGGATGGAAGTGCCGATAATAATGGTGCTGTTAAAGTTTGCACGCTTGTGGTACCTGCTAGATGGATGTATTCATTTTACTAGAATATTTTATTTCAAGTCATGAGGTCAATTGCATGCTTATATTTACGATTGATCCTATACGTTTCAGTGGGCATCCCTCATTGGTGCATCCTGTTTGACTTTTGCTGATCAATGTATTACCATAAAAAAAATCACTAGAAAAATGCTGATCCTTCATTTTGTTAAGTGGAGTTGATCCAAGCATTCATCATGGTTACACTAACAACAAATTGGCTTGGAATTGGAATGTACTAGTTAGTAGCCACTCCAGTGCATTATGTTTTAGCATGTTTAGCAATATGTCAAACAAGAAATTGTTCGCTATTCTAGCTAGTACCATTAGCATGTATCATATTTCTTGCTCGCTGAGTGCTAACTGTTTATATTTAGATTAGAATATAGTACGATCCAAACTAGTTCATTGTTCAAAGTATGAAATATGAATGTATAAATTCGAATATTGTGTACATACTCTTATTTGTTTATTTATTTTAACCTCATGCATTTATTTTAATACTGAATTACAAAAAAAATGCTGTTGTCTATATTAGAGGAAGATGCAGCACCTGGTACTGAGATCAGGCTCGGATTTTCAGATCAGGTCCGAAGTTTTGTTTGGACAACTTCGACCGGAGCAGAAACCCAGAGAGATTCATTGAGTTCTAGTGGTCTGAAAGCAGCATCACAGACAGAAGAACATTCCAACAATATGCCTGATAAAGTTCAGGATCTCTTGCCAAGTTTCCCACCAACAGTTGTTCTGGATCATCATCCTTGTGAAAATTTCTCATTTTCTCCTCCACCTATGGATAGGAAACGTACTGGACCACGACGTAAGTTTACAGTCTTTATTGATCCACTCAATGTTATAGATTTTTTTTTTTATGTAACTAAAGGAAGCCCCTAGTGTGAGATTTTATTAAAAGATATAGTAAAGGTAAAGAAACTGTAAAGAGCTATACAAACAAAACAAACAGGCAAATCAGGTCCTACAAACTGACAGAAACCAGGGCAGCCCACAAACTATACAGGGCTCAGAACCCAAACTCTATAGACCGTCCAAGAACTAATGGCCTCCCTGCCTGAAGCCTTGCACCTAACTAACAACAGCTGTAAGGAACTAATAAATCTGTTTTTCCACAAAGGAACTGAAGAGAGTTTCATTTCTGAAGATTTTTCGGTTTCTTAGTTTCCAGATCTCCCAGTCTGCTGTAGGGAAGATCTCCGTGAAGAATGTTACAGATGTTCTGAATCTAACTGTTGCATCTTAACTTGTAGCCTGTCCGGTTTGTTATGTCCCTGTTGAACAGGCCCTGGCATTAAGGCCAGGTGAACCATCATCATCACCTGTTCTTCAAAGCTTAAGTTATGTGATTGAAGAGAATTTGATTCCTAGAGACTCAAATGGAGGTTCCTTGTTTGGAGGCTATCCATCTCTGGAGGAACGAGACAAGTCTTATGATATAAAAGACTCGATGAAAGTACATTGTGGGTATGCCCATGAATCTGATCTGCATGTTTCTAGCTTGTATTTTGTGAATACCAGTACCATTGTTTTCTGTAGCTAACCACATGTCCATCTCCAGATTTGTGAGAGGAAGTATACCTGGTCTCAATACCGGGTTTGATATAGATGAAGCTGATCTTTTTGAAATGCAGCAGTGCCGGCGGACAGTTGTTGCTTCTGCTATTTTTGGTAACTACTTCCTCTACGTGTTTCAGTTCTAGATACAATTGTACCTATACTAAACTTTCACCTGTGCCTTTTCAGGAAATTATGATATAATGCAACAACCAGAAAATATCAGTGAATTTTCAAAGAACACAGTTTGCTTCTTCATGTTTGTGGATGAAGAGACAGAAGCTGCAATAAAGAACTCCAGTAATATCAATCATACTAAAAGAATTGGGTTGTGGCGGGTGGTGGTTGTTCGCAACCTTCCATATTCAGATGCGAGGCGAAATGGAAAGGTACCTATCCATTTTTATTTTTCTTGTTTTTCTGTCAGACCTCTTGATTATTGGGACTCCTGTCATGGAGTTGTCTAAGTTAATATTTTGTCCATGCGAATTATCAGTTTTCACTACGATGGTATTCTAAAGCAAAACACATCTTGATCGAGATAGGTTAGTGTTAGGTTTTCTGCAAGTCATTTGAATCTACACTGCATTATACTGAGTATTGTAAATAGTGGACTATCGCAGATGCTCTAAAGATGAATATGTTTTTTCATTCTTCTCCAAGTGAATTTGTGAGAACATGATTGCAGATTCTTGTAATACTTATCATTATTCTCAAGTTTGCCTGACTTGAAGCAACTTTATGTTATTCTGTAAAACATGTGAAGAAATACTGTATGTGTCGTGAATTAGGATTACGATTTAACTTTTACCATTTCTGCTCTATGTGCCTTTTTTTCCTCAAACAGGTCCCAAAACTACTACTTCATCGCCTCTTTCCTAATGTGCGATATTCAGTTTGGATTGATGGAAAACTTAAACTAGTGAGGGACCCTTATCAGGTACTAGAGAGGTAAAATCTTAAACTTGTGCGACCATTTTCATAGCTTCACATAGCTGAAAAAAACATTTTGGTGCGCTATCAAAAAATGTGGTTTCCACGTGCCATGTCACTACTGCTCCATTTGTTGTATCCACGTTTAAGCTGCACTAGAATTTTGTTCGCTCTAGTTTGTTTCATACCAATGTCCTGTCTAATCTTTGGGATCTCAATTTTCTGATTTATAAATGCCTTGTTATGTTACAGATTCCTGTGGAGGAAGAATGTTAGCTTTGCAATTTCCAGACACTACAGACGTTTTGATGTCTTTGAGGAAGCTGAAGCCAACAAAGCTGGTGGAAAGTATGACAACACTTCAATTGATTACCAGATAGAGTTCTATAGAAGAGAAGGCTTAACCCATTATTCATCCTCTAAGCTTCCTATAACGAGTGGTAACAGCTTTTTCCCTCATTGCTTACTGATCAATAATTACAACAGGTTGCCTGATTTTATTTGTACAATGATATTACCAGATGTCCCTGAGGGTTGTGTAATAATAAGGGAGCACATCCCCATAACAAATCTGTTCACATGCCTTTGGTTCAATGAAGTTGATCGCTTCACCTCGAGAGATCAGCTAAGCTTTAGCACGGTGAGGGATAAAATAAGGTCGAGAGTTAATTGGACTGCAGACATGTTTCTGGATTGTGAAAGGCGTGATTTCGTTGTCCAGGTACTGTTAATTACTATTTTGTTTACTGTTACTGGTTATCTGTACACAATGTTGCTCGATTTACAACACACATGGATCACGATTCTAGGATTTTGCTTTAGAGATTCTAGGATTTTGCTTTAGAGATAAACAAGGTGAAACATAATTATACTTTCAAATGATTTTTCCTTTTTCTTTTTGCAAGTTATGATTTGTTTATTCAATAATTCATAGCATCCGTGGTTGGTTGTTGATATTTTTTTGTGTACACCGTTCTTACTTTACAGTCATACCATCGAGAACTGTTGGAACAACGACAGGCTGCCTTGAGAAGGCAGCCTCCTCCACGGCCTCCAATGGTGCACGTGCAAGCTAGAAAGATACTTCCCGATAAAGTAGCAAAGGAACTTGGGAAATCCTCTGCATCAAAGTCACCAGCAAAGCGCACACGTGATAAGAAATCAAGCTCTAAACGAACTCATCAAAGTAAAGTCCTTGGTGTTAAGGAATAAGTTCATCTGTAAATCTCCGAACAATTTTGCTCATATACCATTGCGGATCTGACAGACAGCATTCTTCATGAACCTGTCTCAAAGTCTCAGAAAATTTTGCTAGGGAAGTGCCGATAGAGAAGTAAAAATTCTTTGTTGTAAATAAACAATTTAGATCATAGGTGGATTCAGTGAGCAGCTAAATCAATTCAAATTATTTGGTTGGTTTTCAGCCAGGGTTCTGAATACACACAATCAATTCAAAGTAGTTTTTCATCTTTGAACAAGTAGTTCAATCTGTGGGAGTATCATTGTATCAACTGTCGACATGGCTTGCCGCATTGGAAGTACACATTGTCACTGTGCAGCGTGCTCAAGGATTGCATATGCGTTGCAGCAGGTTGATCCAAGCTGCATTTTGAGAACTATTATCAAGAAAATATTAAGAAAAGAATATAATTTCGCCACAACCAAGCAATTCTTTATGCAATGTAAATAGGAGAAAAATAAGAGAATTTGATTTTCAAAGCTGTTTTGTCCAATTCTGTTTGGCCATGCCTGCTAGCACATTCTTGGCCGGCAGCGTGGTTGAACCCTTCCCTCTGATCTGCGATTCTGCATCCTCTGAAGATGTGCTTTTGAATCTCTCCCTCTCATTCAAAGCAAGGGCCTTGCCAAAGATGCTCTAAAGCCGATAATATAAAAGGTGCGTTCATTGGAGTTTTTGTAGGGTTGGCAGGGTAAGGAATGTTCCCACTTCAAAAATTATGAAAAAACATTCTCCTGCCACGCCAACGGAAAGTACTACGGATTTTTGTTTTCACAAATCCATAGCAGAACTCGGCACATACAGAAGAACGGGCTACAGGAGAGGAAACAATCTCGATGCAGGACTTAAGTCAGATTCAAAACTCTAAATTCTGATATACCAGCTGCTACTTGGCAGGTGTTCAAACATTTCAGTTTGACTAACTGGCATGGACAGCCTGGTGCACATAGCTTCTGCTTGAGCAAGGTCTGGGAAAGGAGTACACCCACTTTGAATCTTTTGTACACAGACTTTCCCTGCATTCATTAGTTGAGTAACCAACTGATAAATTAGAAAAATTATAGGGCCACGCAGGTAAGCCCCAGGGCAATGTGTTGCTACTGTCTTATCTTCATGCCCTGTCACTTGGATTCCAAAGAAAGCTGCTGCCTTCTGTTGAGTAAACATGTGGAAGATGAGGACCATAAACAATGTTTTCTGAAGGTGGAAGATGAGGTCCATAAACAACATTCTCATTCACAAACGTCTTCTGACCCATCGGTGGTACTGCTTGATAAGCATTTGGCGCACTCGCTTGACTGGGGGCATTAAGAGCTGGATAAATGTTTGCCTTGCTATTCTTTTGAGTAGCCTTTGGTCTGCTCCTAGCCGTCCGTTTATCCTCCACAGGACTGTCTGCAGTAAGCCTGACCATTTGCTGCTGGATTTCATTCAGTGAACTACTAGCTAGTTTCGATTTCACACTCTTTCTGGTGTCAGATGACTTGAGTTCAAGCCGGTACAAGGCAAGAGCATCTGAATCATTTATTTCATACTCAAAAAGATGCCACTCGTAGCTGCTGGATGGTTGTGGGTCCATGTAATAGGACCTCTTCAAACCTCCAAATTCTTTCATGACTTGCTTCCTCGATTCATGCCATCCACGACCACTATAATCTGGCAGTGACCTTTGTTTCTGGTTGCCACTCTCAAATGCCCTTCTCGGAGTGTCAAAGAATAGCCATTCTCTAAGAGATTCACCCTCCAAAAGAGAAATATCAAAAAGTTCTGCATCATCACCGAACAAACAGTTAGCATAATCATTTATTATGACAAATATTACCCTAACATGTTGACACAAACTTACCAGGTGCATTCCATGGCGATTTAGAAGTTGCAGCTCCTTTACAAACAGGAATACCAACATTCTTTCCTTGAACTTTTGCAATAAGAGCAACAAAAAGAGGCCCAACTTTCAATTCAATACCTCTTGGACGCATTACAGGCCTTATCCCAAGAAGACCATCATCATTCAAGGCCAAATCGGCATGAAAAGGGTTGCAGTAATCCTGACACTCTTCTGACCCTCTAACAGGTCGACTACAGTCCCAGAGTGCACATTTTGGCCCCAAATATTGAGAGGGTGATGCACATATTGTTGTGAGCATGTCTGACATGTGGATGAAAACATCTCCAGTGTCTTGCACAGAGTTGTTCACATCAACAGATGAACTATGAGGTGGTAGGTCTACTGGAAAATTGAACTGCTGATGTTCCATCTGACCAATTTCACTCAGGTTATTAACTTCATCTTGGTTTGATCCAGGAATGTTTATTTTGTAATCATCATCATCACGAAGAAAATCATCAATATTGAGTTCATGGTCAATAAAGTACATCTGCAAACAAAGGTACAAAAATGGTCACTATTTAACGCTGCCAGTTGGAAACGGAAAGTTACAATGAGCAGGCACTGCAGCCAACAAAAAGGTACAGAACTGCACACAGAGCACATATAGACAGGGAATTGAGTGATACACAATTTGCATGTACGATGACACAAGCAAAAAGGATCAGTGCCTAACATGTCTAAGACCTATTGCTCATTAGTCATTTGTCATAGAGAAAGGCCAGAGAGGTTAGTAGAATAGTGCAAATTACAACCTCACAATTGAATCTGAAACCCTAAATTCAGAAAATAAATATATCTAGCAAATCTGGTTCGAACAGAGATACAGAACTCACAAAGCCTATAATGTGTAATTTTCTAGAGGCCATCATTATTTACATTATACAACTAGCTTCACCCAAATATATATATATATATATATATATATATATATATAATCTGATTTGACTTGGGCTCCTAAGAAGACAAGAGAACAAATAAAACTGGTGCATAATTCAACATGGAACAACTCATCTGTTCAGCATTTGACACTTCAAGTTCAAGTAAAGTCATCATCACTCTCCTATGAGAAGCATGAAGCTAATTTATGGCAAATGATTCACATGGAGGAGGTTCATGCGAACCTTTTCCAAGAAAAAAAGGAGGCAAAAAGAACCACGCAATCATGAACCTACATATTCAAATGGCGATGGATACACAATACATAGTTGGCAGGGTTTTTAATACAGCAGAATAAAACATTTGGTTAGCATTTTAGCAATATATTGCTATCAGAAGAAACAAAGGAAACTGCCCTAGTAGCACAAAAGTTTTGTTACTATAAATAAAACCATGGAGTGGCCAGACTGTAGGATTTCTCTCAGTAATAATGAAAATTCGTACTGTTACACAAGAATTCAAGCTGTCATCTTTTTGAACTTAATAGACAACAGAGTGAAAAGCACTCCACACATATAGACCAATCAATGCACCAATTTTCTCTAAACAAAATATCGCTCACCTATACATTGATGTAAGTGACAATTTACTATACGTTTATTTACATCTATCCAAAATTGCACGCTCGGCTGTAGCCACATTGCACATAAGTGACAAAAGAAAAAATAAAATAAAATGTACCATTCCCAAGGCATGTATCAGGAGCATTACCTGATCGTTGAAAGCATTAGCCACAGCCACTTCACCGCAACCTCCCTGCACTCTATGCTCCATTGACTGTTGTGCGCCCTCCCCCCGCTGCTCAGGATTGGGCATCCAGCAATCCCGCCCATGTTCATGCTCATAAAGGTTGTGCTGAGAATCCGGCAAGCGCAGCGGTGATTGAGGATCAGCCAGCTTGCTGGTGGCATCGTCCTCCTCAGCGACCGCCAGCTGAAGCAGCTGCAGTGTTTCCGACGCCGGACATGGCGCACCAGTGTTGTTCCCCTGCGAGCCCTACGACGCACCAAAAGGCCATTCAGAGATGACGAGACAGCATCACAGTAAAAGGGGATCCCGGACGAAAGGGGAAGCGGAAGGATGTCCACTAGGGTTTCGGGAACGTGCCTGGAGGGAGGAGGCGGGGGAAGGGACGCTGAGCTCCGCGCGTCACTCGCGAAGCATCTGGTGCACCTGCTCTTCGAGCACGGCGACGTCGGCGGAGCAGCTCTCCTTGCGCGCCGACTGCAGGCCGGAGAACATCTCCTGCAGGTCGTCGACGCGCGTCTTGGCGCGGTCGCGGAACTGCCAGTGCCGCGTCGACGAGCGGGAGACCTTGCCCGCCGAAACAGGGTGGTCAGCTCCCGCGCCGGCGGCCGGATCTCCCGCCATCGCGCTGACTGATCAAGGTGCGGGGGTTCCTGGGGGTGGGTTGCGATTGACTGGATTCCGAGCATGTTTGTACTGTAGTACTGAAGTAGCCTTCTTTTGTTTCAAAAAAAAGTAGCCTTCTTTCTGTTCTTTTTTATTATTTTCCTTATGTTTATTTAATGTTATCTTGTGTCTTGGCTTTTTGACTCTGCCTGAGAATGATATCAAAGACAGCAGGTTGAGTCTGGAAAGAAGAAATTGATTATTACTATATATTAAATAGATGCGATTAAAATTAAATATTTAAAAAAGGAACCGTTACCTTAAAATAACCATGGTTATTTTGTGTGAAGTATACTCTATGATATTTGCTTGAACTAACTCGTGCATCCACCGGGCCTGCATGTACACGCAGATATTGTCACACACTGGGCCTCACCGATGCATGTACACGCAGATATTGTCACACACTGGGCCTCAATCAAATTTAGTTGGGCCGAAATCTCTGGATACCCATCTTCGCACTAACCGCAACGGCCCACTCGTTGGCTAACAAGTACTGGGCCTCGTATAGAAAGAACACATTGGGCCTCGGTTTTTCCTCCTCGCACGAAGATCAAAGCGAGAGCAAAGGGTTTTGGACGGACCGAGTTTGTTCCCGAAGGTGAAGTAGAACCTGCTCGATCCGCTCGTGGGTGTTTGTAAAACCCTTACCCGTACTAGAAACAATTATGCGCCTTTAAATTCTTGTCTGGTTGAAACCGACGCTACGTACCTTCATGCATGGCGCCGACTTTTCTTCATGGCAAGTCGATTCATACGTAGACGTGAGACGTGTTCCAGACAGCACCCTGTCTACCCACCTCGAATTCGAAGTCCCACCGCAACTCCATGGCGCCGGTCGGCGAGCCCAGCTCAGCTCAGTCTGTCTTGGACGCTCAGCTCGAACTCTGGCACCACGCCTTTGTTGAAGCTAATCCAGCAGCGCGTCCATCACTTAGTTTCCATACTTAGCATGTTTTCCTTTCTAAACTTAGTTGCTTTCGGTGTAAGATGGGTGCACGACGTCTGGGCGTGTGCGTGGGCTCTCAGAGCGCATCGTGCGGCATGTGATCGTGGTGATCATGCCGGGCTTAGTGACCGCCGTGTGCGGTTGTAAGTTATCAAGCTTTTCCTATTTAATTCGAGGCAATAAAATGAAAAACGCTGCCGCTCCCACAGCACAAAACTCTGAGTGCTCCTGCGTTCCAATTCACGTGCGTTTCGGTTCATCGCCGGCGGCGGCGCGCCGGTGAACTCCAACATTTGGTACCAGAGCAAGAACGGTCTAGAGACAGGGCGTCATGTCGACTCTTGGCCAGGTTCAAGGGAACCCTTCCCCTCCGCGTCGCAACCGTCGTTCACTGTCTCCGGTTCCACGCCGTCCACGCCACCAAGGAGGAGGACGTGAGGTCGTTGTCGAGCGCGTCGTCGAGAAGTGGTCGCAAGGTCTCGTCTGGCCGATGCTCACCCACACCAACTACACCGAGTGATCACTCGTGATGAAGGTGAACCTCCAGGCGACAGAGCTGTGGGACATCATCGAGTTCGGGCCGAACGATTCAGCGACGATCGGAAGGCGCTGGGTGCTATTCTCCGAGCAGTGCCGACGGAGATGCACGCTGGGCTTGCCGTCAAGGTGACTGCACGAGAAGCATGGGATGTGATCCAGGTTCTGCGTGTTGGCGTCGAGAGGGTGAAGGAGGCCAATGTCGAGAAGCTACACCGGGATTTCTCCGAGATTTCATGGAAATCCGGCGAAACCGTTGAGGACCTATCGCATCGGATCGCCACATTGGCGAATGAACTCAAGGTGCTTGGGGACCCAATCTCCGACAAGGAGATGGTCAAGAAGTTGCTGCACACGGTCCCTGATTACCTAGAGCAGGTGGCCATCTCTATCGAGACTTTGTTGGATCTCGACACCATCACCATCGAGGAAGCAACCGGCCGACTGAGAGCGGTCGAGCAGAGGAAGAAGGCGGCGCCTCAGCCTGCCAAAGAATCAAGCGGGGGCCTTCTTCTCACTGAGGAGGAGTGGATGGCCCGGCTGAAGATCCGAGAGAACGGCTCCAACTCCAGCGGGAAACGCAGCGGCGGAGGCGGTAGGAAGAATAGAGGACGCGGTAGAAGCGGCGATGCGCAGGAACCGAAATCCAATTCGGGCGGTAAAGCAGGCCGCAACAACAAGTGCAACCACTGTGGTAAGGTGGGCCATTGGGCTTGCGACTGCAGGAAGAAGAAACGCGACGAAGAGGCCCATGTGGCCCAAGGTGAGGAGGAAGAAGGCTCTTGGCCTAGGCTCTCGTTTCAAATTCAAACGAAGTGGTGCCCTCGGCTTCAAGACCATCACCAGCAACACCACCGCGTCCAAGGAAACTCCAAATTTCAGTGATGCTTGTTGGTTGTTTTCAATCCAGCACATCTTGAACCTTAGCAGGGTCAACTGCGACACTATTTTTAGAAATGACATGTCCAAGAAAAGCCACTCTCTTCAGCCAAAATTCGCATTTGCTAAACTTGGCATATAAATGATGTTGCTGCAGCTTCTCGAGCACAACACATAGGTCGTGGGCATGCTCTTCCTCAGTCTTCGAGAAGATGAGAATGTCATCAATGAAAACCACAATGAAGACATCGAGCTCTTCCATGAATATGCTATTCATCAAGTATATAAAGTACGCAGGAGCATTTGTAAGACCAAAGGACATGACACAAAACTCAGAGTCCATACCGTGTTGAGAAAGTCGTCTTCGAAATGTCCTTTTCTCTGATTTTTTATTTGATGATAACCCGATCTCAAATCAATCTCGAAGAAGAAGCGAGCATCGTCTAGCTGATCAAAGAGTATATCAATCCTCCTAATAGTGATAGCATTCAGCGGACAGTAATCAACACACATCCGCATCGAACTATCCTTCTTCTCGACAAAAAGAGCCGGACAACCCCAAGGAGAAAAACTTGGACGAAGAAAGCCCTTGTCCAAAATTTTCTTCAGTTGTTTCTTCATTTCAACTAACTCTTCAGAAGACATTGGATAAGGCCACTTCGAAATCGGTGCGGTTCTAGGTTGGAGTTCAATAATAAACTCCACCGCACGGTCAGGCGGCATTCCTCGCAATTCATCCAAAAAGACATCCGAGTACTCACAGACTACGGGAATAGATGAGAACTCTGGAGTAGCTATAGCATTCAATTGATTGAGACTAGAACGGCCTTTCTCAAGATAGAGAGAAAATCGAACACTAGAAGAATTCTTTAGAGAAACAACTCTTCGAGCCACATATATGATGGATCATTAGAGATCAGCCAATTGATACCAAGAATGATATCCAAACCCTTCAAATCAAGGACTAGAAGATTGGTGCTTGCTAGACTATTTTCAACCTTGATCGGCACACGATACACCATCGTGTTAACAATAATTTCAGAACCAGGTGCTTCAATTATTAGCGGTGAGGTGTGGGATATATTTTTATGTGGGATTGCATAGCATATTCCTTACTGATGAAAGAATGTGAAGCACCAGAATCAAATAAAACTTTGGTATGATAAGAGTTGACAAGGAGCGTACCCATTAGCACTTCGTTGCCCTCTTACAAGTCATCGGCAGTAGTATAATTCACAGGACCACGCTTGGGCATTTGAGGCTTCTTAGCTTGCTGGTGAAAAGGACTGACAGGTGGACATGGGGGCTGGTTCGGAGCAGCAGCACCCGCTCCACGCTTGGGAGAAGGACACCATCGAGAGAAATGCCAAGTTTGACTGCAGTTGAAGCACGGACCAATACTACCAGTAGGAGCTTGATTCACTGGGGGTCTTGAGCTTGGGCAGCAGCAACAGGTGGGCGACGAGCGACCCACATAGACTGTGGTGCTGCACGGCCCACTATAGGGGCAGGAGGCTAAAATCCAGGGCGGGGGCCTTATGAGCTACCACCCACCGATGGTACGACAGAACGTTGGCACTTCTTAGCCTCAAGCTTCATCATCTTATCTTCAACGAATATAGCTCGATTCACCAAGTGGTTGAAATCACGAAACTCTAAGGAGGAGAGCTTATCCTGCATTTATTCGAAAAGCCCGTTGTAAAAACAGCCACTCTCTTTCTTGTCACTGTTGATGTCATCGGGAGTGTACTGCACAAAATAGTTGAAGGCATGCACATATTTCATTACGGACTTGTTGCCTTGCTTGAGATTGAGAAACTCCAGCCTCTTTATCTCCATCATGCCCTCGGGGATGTGGAAGGTGCGAAAAGCAGAACGAAACTCATCTCAGGTGAAGCGGTGATCAGTCGGCTGCATTGCAAGGAAGGTCTGCCACCAAGCACCAGCTTCACTTTGCAGTTGATGAGCCGCGAACAGAACCTTCTCATGCTGCCCACACCACAGAACAGAACCTTCTCATGCTGCCCACACCGCAAAAGATTCAGCTTCTGCTCAATGGTGCGCAGCCAATGATCATCGTCCATAGGATCCTTGGATCGAGTGAAGACTGGTGGCTGAGTGCGCATAAAATCGCCGAAATCACCATCACGAGCAGCTTCGCCTCCACCGCAGGGAGCTAAGTACTGAGCGATAGCTTGCAGAACGCCAGTCTGCTATCGACGATTATGCTCAATCTCCATGAGAACTCCGGCCATCGTCACTGGGGGTGGTGGATTTACATTTTGGGCTTTGGAGCCCTCTGGAACCTCTTCACCACCACCGTTGTGGGTACTCATCCTATTGCCAAACACAGTCAGCAGAGGGAATGAGCTTCAGGCAAGATAAATGAGATTATGGCAGCAAGAACTTGTCTAAAGAACAAGAAATTTTCAGATGAGATGAAAAGATATTGTGCTTGCTGAAGGGGATAGCAAAGGAACTAAAAATGGCAGTCGAAAAGAACAGCAAGGAGAGGGGTTGAATATCACCTATGGATAGCAACTTATGTTCATATTTTTACCTAGTATGGGTTTTATTTGGTTCCTCTAAGAATACTAAGCGAATTTGCTTGAAGGGGGTTTGGGTGGCTGATTTTTAGTGATTAGGACAGCAATCAACATTTTCCAAAGGTGAGCAAAATTTTACATGTTTTTATGTTTAGTGACCAGGAATGCGTGCAAAATGTATGACATGAAATGATATGCATATGCATGCACTAACGTCCTCACACGAATCAAAATCTCTCCCCACCCAAACTAGAAAACAAGACACACACATAGGTGATTTTCAAAAACAAAAGCTTTTGTAACACAGCTAAAACACACGCCGTAACATAACTTAGGGCTGCCAGCTTAACCCCATAATTCATCCCATGTGAATGCAATCAACTTACTTAAATATGGGTGAGACAAACAATTCTAAGATGGAAGAGAAATAAAAATCACCAACAACCTTACTCCAGTTTTAGTAGCTTTAGTGGGGTTGAGCATCTTTTAATTAGCTTTGATGTTCACCAACAACCACGCTGTGAGGAACCTGTCTAAGTTGAGTTCCAATTAATCGAATTAGCTTGATGTTCAAATCGCACACAAACTCAATTCAACTAACGAGAAATCTACCCCGGTAGTCCCCCGATATGCTTCCCAAACATCACCCAGGATAATTACATATCGGTAGTCAACGTTGCAGACATCACATAGGAATTTCACATACATAGATAAGTTATTACAATCCACAAGTAAAAGTTCATAACTAAAACAAGAATGAGAGCAACAGGGTTGTAGTTTCAGCTCACAAACTTCCTAAAACATAATTAAACAAGGTGTTAAGTTTATATTTAGGTTCTAAACACGATGATGAGTACTGTGTAGTGGAAAACATTATAAAACAAACCAAAGAATAGTCGTGTTCAGCCCACGAACACCACCATCATGCCAAAGACGACACAAAGACTACTCCCCTTCACCGGCATCGGCAAGGAAAAAATAGCCAAAAAGTATCTTATCCTCACCTGCAAAACTTTAACATTGCAAACATAAGTACAAAGATACTCAGCAAGACTTACTCATGGGATATACATCCCGACTTCAAAGATCATGAATAAGGTATTAGCAAGGATAATAATGCAATAGTACTTATTTGCTGAGAAGCAGTAGATGTTTAATAATTAAAAGCATAAGCATAAAGTAAAGACACGTGGGCAACTAATTACTAAAACCCAACCAATTCAATAATTATGCAAAAACCGTAACAAGAGATGTGTCAACAATACATCTCCAATATATCCCACCACTTTACTGTTCATAATTAAAAAAGTGAAGTTGTTAACTACGATGAAAATCAATGAACACCAAGCTTGGTCATAACCGAGAGCGGCGATTCGAATCGATTATACACCCTGCAGGGGAGTCCAACTGTACCCACACGACTTGAGGACCATACGGCTCATGTAACCCGCTAAAGTTACACAAAAGGTCACTCATGTCAACCTTTCTCTCACCCATCCTCGAGCAGATTAACATGTCAGGGAAGACAGGTCCCGTGTCTCGTGGGAGCCTAGCGGTCACTCGTGCGTGTCATTCAAGACATGACGTCATAGGGCAAACGACGGTATGCAAATGAGATATTCGGCTTGTCTTACCATTATATTTGACATGTGGTATGAATAAAAAGTGCTTAGGCCAATAATTAACAACAGCCGGTACTTAACCAACATAGACAGTGCTACTCCACACAAGACTCTTTTTCTGCTGCCAACCTATACTTCCCTGTTCAGTCTCACTTTTTATCATCCTCAGGTTTAGACCAACCATACTAGTAACAATGTAATAAAATACCTATACTTACAAAAAGGTGGTGACCTTCCATCGATTCGACTTCTACTAGTCTAAGCATAGCTAAGGAAGACTCACCGTAGATAAAATAATATGCCTCCCAATCCTAGGACATGGCAAGGTGGGGGGGGGGGTGGTAACCACAAAACTACCATAACCAAACTTATCCTATTGCCCGATAATGCAATAACGATACACTAATTCATTTCATAAATTATATAAAACAGAGATCAGTATGCATGATGCTTGCCTCGCGTTGTTGAAGTATTTTCTGTAGATCAACCCTAGGTGCTTCACCCTCTGCAGCACCCACGTCACTCTCGAGTACGTATTTCACTAAACAATGAAACAGCGACGGTATGAAATGCATGCCATGCAATGCCATGATAACAATGCAGTGGATTAAAACAATTATTATTTATTAATTAACTGGACATATAAAAGATTTAAGCAGGTTGATACGTTTATAATCTTTTCTATCACTTGTTGGAAGATACTTAATTTTAAGTAGATAATCATTCTAAAACAGTAAGGTTACTAATTTAGTTAACTTAAAGGGTCAAAATATCAGTAGAGCTACAAGGTTAATTTTAACCTCCTTAAGTAATCTAACTAAAAGGTAGTATAAAGTTTTTAGTAAATTACCAAGACAATTCACATAAAATGATTGAGAAAATTAATTTACAACATTTAGCAATGCTACTGGACTCTAAGCACTTTTCATGGGTCCATATTCAGTAAATATAACTTAGGACAAAGTTTGGTGAATTTTTAACAAATATTCTAATTACTATGAATTAATTACTCAAAAACAGAGATAAATTAATTATAAAATAATTACTTAATAAATTTGCCTAAAACATTTTTGTACTGTTCTGGAATACCCTAAGGGATGTTCGTGCAAAAATTCACTAATTAACAATGCACACAATATTTAATTAGGAATTAAACATGCATAAACCCTTTTCTATAATTAATCATAATTAAATCAATTAATTACCGGTGTTTAATAGTTTCAAATAAAAGTTCATGATTTTTGGAGGCTAACAAAGTTGGTTTCACATTTTTCCGAGTGAGTACGAAATTTCTATGATTTTTACAATTTTTAACGAATTTTGGCTTAATTATTTATAAAAATTCCGAAAAAGATAAAACCTAGCCCACGCTGGAGACACGTGGCAGCCTGCGGGGCTGGGCCACACGGGTGGCCACAGGCCTCGGTGCACGGGGTGGTGCGCCTGCTGGAAATGCGAGCCGTTCACTTCGTGGCTGGCAGGAAGAGGAGTGGCAGCGCGTCGGGGACAGGGTGGTGCGCCTGCAGGACGAGGAAGGAGGCCGGAGTCGCTCAGCAATGGCGCTCCATGGTGGCTCGCCGTTCGGCTGTCTAGGTAGTAACCCCTCTTATAATTATAGCCATCAGTTTGGAAACTTATTAGACGATTTTGGAAACTGATGCATGTGATAGTATTAAAAAGTACAAAATTGAACGACTAAGATTAATTTCTAGTCTTATCTCCCAAGAGATAAAAGTATACCATTTGATCTACCTTAGCGTGACTCTAATATAAAGGATGCTAATGTTAACAACCATACTAAACTCGTTCTAAATTGAATAATTCCTTAGTTCACTTGTCATCACCAACTTTTATCGGCTCATATATCATTGTCTGCAAGGAAATGATTTGAACAACATGATAGCAACAGAGAGGTGTAATACCGATAGAAATAGTAAACCCACTCCCCCCCCCCTTCTCTCAACACGTGCAATAAAGATAAAAAAAATGATGACTTCGGACTTCTTTTGTGGTGGCTTCCGTGTGGATGATATATGATTGACATTCATTAGGTAGCTCAAGAAAGCAACCTGATGCATGTAAGAAATCTGAATCACGTTCTTCAATGGTTGCCAAAACCCTAACTATTATCCAAAGGTGACGTCTCGTCCGGCTAGGGTTGTAAATAAGTACAACTAAGTTAATCTCCAAATTAAACCTCTTTAATTGAAAAACATGAACTAAGGTTTCAAAATCTCTTCATTTAAAAAAACTAATTTATTTTTTAACTAAAGAGGTTTAAAAGGTGACCTCATGTTCACTGATTTGCACCCCTGCATCCTGCAACTGGTCACAAAGCACGCTAATATAAGATGACATGTACGTAGTCACGCATCTTTATCCATCAATCGCAAAGAGGGTAAAAGCTAGCATGGGCAAACTTGCACTGCACTATGCACGGCAATCGACGGTAGCACTAGTCAGGCCCTGCTCGTCGCCCAGCTCAAGCTCTGGCACATCATTTTCGCCTACATGCACGCCAGCTCTGCCCTAGGCATCGTCGTTGCTTCAAAAAATAGGAAGATGCCCTAGGCAGTGAACGGAGTAGTATCGGCAAAAATCGGCAGCAAGATCGAACACGCAATCAGTGATCTGACCGAAGAAGTTTTGACACATGCGGATATGTTTGTTTGGTGAAGGGCATCCATCAGTTGCTGCGAACTTTCAACCACGTCGCCAATGTTCATCGTTTGAATGATACATGGGCACGCCTATATATAAAAGCACAACATGGTTCTCTAGATCGACACCCATCCATTGCAGACAAACACATCAGCAGTAGCATTGTGGCATGGCGATCGCCCTGCAAAGCTCGAAGACTCAAGCATTGTTGGATGCTCAGCTCGAGCTCTGGCACCACACATTCAGCTACATCAAGTCTATGGCGCTTAAATCCGCGATAGACCTCCACATCCCCGATGCAATCCATGACAACGGTGGCACGGCCACCCTACTCCAGATCGCCACCAAAGTCACACTCCACATATCCAAGCTTCCTTACCTACGACGCCTCATGAGAGTGCTCACAGTCACCGGTGTGTTTAGCGTCGAGGACCCAGAAGGCGGTAGTGGCGAGAATGTCTATGGTCTCACACCGGCATCCCACCTTTTGGTCACTTCCACTCCCATGAACTTGTCTCCCTTACTAACGCTGCTGCTCGATAGTTTATTCGTGTCCCCTTTCCTCGGTCTTGGCGAGTGGTTCCGTCATGAGGTGCCGGGTCCGACCCTCTTCAAGGCGACGAACGGACAGGACTTGTGGGATTTTGCAGGACATGATGTGAACTTTGCCAAGCTCTTCGACAACGCGATGGTAGCGGATAGCAACTTCGCCACGGACATTATCATCAAGGAGTGCGGTGACGTCTTCCAAGGCATAAACTCAATAATCGATGTTGCCGGAGGGCTCGGTGGCGCGAGTCAGGCCATCTCGAAGGCGTTCCCACATCTCGAGTGCAGCGTGCTGGATCTCCCACATGTTGTGGCTGCTGCTCCTGTTGGCACCGAGGTGAAGTACATCTCCGGTGATATGTTTGAGAGCATCCCGCCAGCAGATGCAATTTTTCTCAAGGTTCACATTTTCTTACTCCTTAATGTTGTTTTTAATTGATTTAATTTTGATGTATTTTCTCTTTGTATAATTTCTGAAATGCGTTGAGTATGACAATTGTTCTTCACATATGGTTTTTTGGTTCCAGTGGATTATGCATGACTGGGGTGATGCCGAGTGTGTCAAGATACTGAAGAACTGCAAGAAGGCTATACCCTCACGAGACGCTGGAGGGAAGGTTGTAATATTTGACATGGTGGTCGAAACAAGGACATCCAACCTAAAACATGTAGAAACACAAGTCCTATTCGATCTCTTTATCATGTTTATTGATGGCGTTGAGCGAGACGAACAAGGGTGGAAGAAGATCATTTTTGAAGCTGGATTTAGTGATTACAAAATTATACCAGTTGTTGGTGTTCGATCCATCATCGAGGTCTACCCATGAACATCTTGCGGGATTGAGTGTTATTTAACATTAACCCTGCAACGTAAAACTTATAGTACAAAATAAAGGTGTTCCGGGAGCACCCAGCAACCTTAGTTGACTACCAGGGTCATCATGCACTACGCGTGGGTCACGCTTGTGGCTTAGCCCATGCGTCGTGATGATTGTGTGGATAGTCCGGACGAGGACCTCTATCCATTTTAGTATTGGTGTTGCCTTACCGACTTTCTGTGATGGTCATCTACATTGTATCTATGGTTATATACATGAGTATCTTAAATAATAGTACTGATTTGTGTGTGCCACATATATTATGTGAGAAATATGATGTTTATATCTATCTAAGAAATTTCACCTTCATCGAGATTCTGTTGTGCTCCAAAATTGAATGCATGATCTTTACGGCGGCAGGAAATAGCGACTACAAAATAACAAGAGTTATGCTTATTTTTTAGAACTGCTGCTCCAAACTTGCATCCATTCCTCTATTTCCTGTTTGCTCGTTTCATTTTCCTTAACTATAGTGTTTTTGAAGGAGAAAAGCTATATGCATACGATTTCACATACCTTACATTCTAAAAATTATAATTCATACTCTCTCCATCTCAAATTATTTGTTATCTTAGCCTTTTCTTCGCTTCCCAATGCACTTTTTTTTTATTTTCAATACATCTCTATCTCTATCTCTCTTCTTCTCGTTTTTAGCACATTTTATGATAAGTAATTTAAAATGGAGAAAGTACCATTTAAGAATTTTACCTTGAAATGTTTCGAGCTAAAAAAATGAATAAAGTCCTACTCTCCTCCGTCCTGCTCGGAAGCACCGCGCCGTCGTGGCCCTCACAGAGAGTGGCGACAGGGTCACCACCTTCACTCCTCCGCCCCGCTCCAGCGTTGCGCCGTCGGGGCCCTCGAGGAGAGCAGCGTCGCGCCGCCGTGGCCTCAGCAATGGGAGGCGAGGAGGAAGACGGCGAGGCAGACCAGAGGACAGGGCGCGCGGAGTCAGGGTTGAGTCGCCAGGGAGGGCCAGCTTCGCTTCGGCCTCCTTCTGCACCGCGTCGCGCGGCGGCGTCTTCTTCCCCACCGGTAAGAAGCAGGCTGCCAAACGGCTTGTTTATTTTTGTGTCGCTTCCTCTGGCAGCTGCTTCTGTGGGCAATTGAAAATAAGCTAGAAGCTTCATAAGTTTCAGCTGTGCCGAACATGCTCATAGCTTATATTTTTATACATTTGAGATAATTTTTTTTGCATAGAACAAATGATCAAATGTTAGAAATCAATAACAATATTAATTTATGAACCGAAGGAGTAATGTATTAAACTAATTACTAAGCTAAGATGCATGTTTAACTGATTCGTGTTGAGGAACCATGTATTGGATTCCTTGGCTTGGGGTCAGTGGACCACCTTTCCACGAAATCCCTCTTTTTCCCTAAAAACAAAGAGTACGTACCTGCGAGAAACGTGAAACGTTTGGGCTATACTGTGATTGACGTTTTCCTGCCGTCACTGGTTCCAAAAATCGTAAGACCCGCTCTATGTCTCTATCTATTGTTTTAGGAATAAAAAAACGTGGACCTCGATACCACTATTTATTGTTATACAGTGAAGGAGAAAACAACGTAGTGATAACGACAACTATGGAGTACAAGAAAAATGTGCTCTACTGCTCTGGTTTGTCCAGCGGAGGAGACGATCGGAGAGGAGTGGATAAGGATGTATGCTCGTGGGGGTGCTGGACCTGCTGGTGCCCTAAAATTTCTGTTTTTCTTTTTTTAGACACCCTATTCCCCTCCGTCCCACTCGATCAATCGGCAAATTATTTTGTGGATATTCCTTTGTCCCAAAATAAATTTATATTTAAGTTTCCTTAAACTTATCTTTGATCAATACTTTTATAACTTTAGTCAACTTTAATAATAAAAAATATATACATTATGAGAAAATTTCTTACAACGAGTTTCAAAGTATAAGTCTTATGTTTATTGGTAGAGCTCGTACAAGCGTTGTTCAAAGTTAGATTTGACAAAAACCAAACATAAACTTATTCTGCACTGGAGGGAGTAAAAGACCTACCTCCACATCTCTTTTTGCTGTGATAGTGTCTGGCAGGGAAAAACAACATTGTGATGACGACAAACATCAACAGTTAGTGGATAAGCTCCGCAGGTTTGTCCAATGAAGGAAAGATGCTGAAAGGACTGATAAGGTTGTACTCACCTAGGGTTAGGGTTTACTATTTCATTTAAACCGCTAAAATCGGTTAGGACTGGTTTAACAAAAACTATAAAAACCGCTCCAAATCAAAAATTCAAAATTTAAACACATTGCTACAGTAAACCGAGCGGTTTCACCGGTTAGCCGACCGGTTTCTTCGGTTTTTACGCTTTTAGATTTCAAAATTTGAAACCCACTGGTTTCATCGGTTAGCCGACCGGTTTATCGACCGGTTTTATCGGTTTTCGGTATTCTAAATTTTTTCAAATTTTCAAGTTTTTAAAATTTTTAAAACGAAAACCGGTCGTGAAGTGATTCTGTGGCTGAAAGTGATTTTCTTTGATTCTCTAAGAAAACTTCTAGAATCAGAACTGAGAATCAATTGATAGAATCAGGAGAAGCTACTTTATTCAGCTTCCAGCCCCTTAGTTTATTTTATAGAATCACTTCACAGAATCACCCAAAAATCACTTTTTGTGAACAACAGTGTTTGGTAGAACTCCCCTGGTTCTACCTGAGAATCAAGAGCTGGGAGCTCTATCAAAGGACCCCTTAATAGAGTCATTAGTGATAATTAATATGCTTGTATTAACTAATATTTTTGCTATGAGGTTACAATTAATAACCTTCCCTATGCACTATTGATGTGTCAGTCGGTGATAGTATTTAGCATGTTTTATGGTTACTAGTCCGAATGTGTCCGTACTACGCTACAGACAGAGTAATGTGATGCATTCTTTTATATGAAAAATTAAGCAATATGATGCATTCTCGTTTTGCTATGGACAAAAAAATATGACACAATTTCTATGATATAAGTATGACAACTTATATTAATACAAGTTGAATTATAGAAAAACAAATTTATACAATACTTGCTCCAATTTAACATTTGCACGATGCCTTTTTGATTTGAACAAAACCAAAACTAATTCCAGCTGAAATAAACGGTCAGTCTGCAAGAAAGTAACAGATGGTGTTTAAATAGGTTCAGGAAAGAAAATGTAGCAACATGTATCTCATATTTTCTCTCTCATGATTAGAATTTTAGTTGAACTGTGACATAGAGATAAAGGGATGGCAGCAGTTTGAGTTGTCACTATGAGTGTTGAAGTCGCCTCTCTGCGCTGCACGAAGGTTAGAATACTGGATAGGGATAGCGATGCGCTGACACTGTGAGAGTTAGAGTCATTGCGCAACACTGTGTGGAGGTGCGAGGATGAAAGAGTCTAATAGAAAACGAATTCCAAGACGAACGGAGATGGATGTATCTACTATTCTTTCTATTAGAGATAGAGTTTAAGAGATGGATTTGTGACAAAAAAAATAGATATAGAATTTGTGAAAAAAAAGTAAGATAGACGATGTCTACAAACTTTTATATTACAATAAATTAAAAATATGACAAATATCTATAATTATCTGAGATGTGGATGGGATCATTCCATTCACTCTTATCCTCAAACAAAATGCACCCTAAATCGGTAGATAAAGTGCGTAGATAAATGAGCATATATACGTTGATTTCTTTCTCTGCAAGAGCAGTATATTTGAGCGAATATGCTTGTTGAATGGCATCCATCATTTGTTGAACTTTCAACAACGTCGTAATTAAGTTCACTATTTGATTGATGCCACAAGAGTGCTTATATATATGTAATAAGGTGATTCCTAGATCAACAACATCCATCCATTCCAAGCGAACACATCAGCAGTTGCACTGCAGCATGGCGATCACCCTGCAAAGCTCTAAGAATCAAGCCTTGCTGGATGCTCAGCTTAACCTTTGGCACCACACACTTAGCTACATCAAATCCATGGAGCTCAAATCCGCGATAGATCTCCGCATACCCGATGCAATCCATGACTGTCAGTGTTCTGACCACCGGCGCAGTAAAATTTACGTAATCGGTGGGAGTATTCGTGCTCTCTTCATATTTGAATGGCTTAGTCTACGAAAGAGACTCAAAGATTAACCTGGTTCGAACCGTCGAGAGGCGTAATACCCTATGTCCAAAGATGAGAGAGATCAAATCATATGAACTCAAGAACACGAGTTCAATGCGGAAGGGTCTTGACTCGATCCAAGAACCCTAGCTCGTGTGGGTGAATGTGGTTATAGTGGGATGGTTTGAATATAACTTGGCTAACTTCGCTTCGCTTCACTTGTTCTCCTCTTGTCTTTTTTTCTCTTCGCTCTCTTGTCTCTTGTTCATCTAATGTCCCATGGTACCTTTTTTATAGGGGTCAAACTGGGGGTATCAACTTGGTGTCTACGGAACCTGCTACCCCTCCACTAGGTGGTGCTTTGGTCGTCGCCTGAGTTGGACGCCTGGCACCCGCTGGCACCGGTGCAGTTGGTCGGTGGCCTTCGTACGTCCTTTGTTCAGTCGTGAGAGACAAATGACACTTTTTCATCTTGCTTTACCGATCGTTTGGCTACTTTACCAACTTCTGTAACGCTTTACCTCTCGACAAAGTTGCTTTACTACCTGCTATACATTGGCAGGAATCTCTGTGGCTGTCAGTGGTCGGTTGCTAAGGCGGTGCCCGACCCCCGAGGGTCGGATCAGAGTGTTGGCTTCTAACCGTTGGTGGGTTGAATCTTGTTGTGTATAGCTTTGATCTTTCGTCGGTCGGGCTTAGACACTTGCGCGGTTCTGACTCTGAGGTCAGGACGTTTTTGGTGGGATGTGGTTCTTCGTGAGCCGTAGAAGGGTCGTGAGCCGTAGTTTGTAGATGGGCCTTTGTGTAGAGGTCGAGTCCGTAAATACTCAGGGTATACTATCCCGACAGTGACCATGGTGGCACTGCAACCCTACCACAAATAGCTACCAAAGTCATGCTCCACAAGTCCAAGCTTCCTCACCTACGACGCCTCGTGAGAGTGCTCACATTCACCGGCATCTTCAACATCGAGCATGTGGAAGTTGGTGGCGGCGAGAACATCTATGGGCTCACATTGACGTCCCGCCTTCTATTCAGCTCCAGTCCCAGGGACTTGTCTCCCTTCCTAATGGTGAAGCTCGACAGTGTAATCGTGTCCCCATTCCTTGGTCTTGGTAAGTGGTTTCAGCACGAGGTGCCAGGTCCGACCCTCTTCAAGACGATGAACAGGCAGGACTTGTGGGATTTTACGGGACATGACGTGGAATTTGGCAAGCTATTCAACAGCGGGATGGTAGTGGACAGCAGATTCGCCATGGACATTATCATCAAGGAGTGCAGTGACATCTTCCAAGGCATAAGCTCACTGATCGACGTTGGCGGAGGGCTCGGTGGTGCGACTCAGGCCATCTCAAAGGCTTTCCCACATGTCAAGTGCAGTGTGCTGGGTCTTCCGCACGTTGTGGCTGCTTCTCCCACTGGCACCTAGGTGAAGTACATCGCTGGTGACATGTTTCAGAGCATCCCGCCGGCAAATGCCGTTTTTCTCAAGGTACATATTTCTCTTAAGTGGCTCATTTTAGCCTGCTAAAATGAACAATTTGCTTGCAAACTAGGCATGATTTTTTTTGTTGTGCACCACCAATAGACTATTGCTAGCATCACAACTGCATATTGTTTATTAGGCACTGAGTATGATACGATGCTGATGTTGATTTCTTCACTCTATTTATTTGGTTCTAGTGGATTATGCATGATTGGGGTGATGCCGAGTGTGTCAAAATACTAAAGAACTGCAAGAAAGCTATACCCTCGCGAGACGATGGAGGGAAGGTCATAATATTTGATATGGTGGTCGGAGCAAGGTCGTCCGACCTAAAATACACAGAAACACAAGTCTTATTCGATCTGTACATGATGATTATTGATGGCACTGACCGAGATGAGCAAGGGTGGAAGAAGATTATTTTTGAAGCTGGATTTTGTGATTACAAAATCATGCCAGTTGTCGGTGTTGGATCAATCATCGAGATCTAGCCATGAGTATTGTGTAACATTGAGACTGAAGTAATCTTGCAGTACTAAATAAGGGTGTTCAAGGATTCGTATTGCCTTGCTGAATATCCATGGTTGCCATCTATATGTACCCATTAAAATTTTAATTCCTGAGTATGACAAATAAGAGTGATCTGGGCATGTCAGATATTATACGAGAAAATATTGTGTTTTGTATATATGAATTTCACCTTGATCAACAATGTGTTGTGCTCCAAAAATGAATGCACTTACTAAGTCTGGACTTATCGACTATTGTAAACTCTAAAATCAAAACCCAAAATAGCAAGGGTTATTGCTCCAAATTTTGATACATGCTGCTATTCCTGTTTGTTTTTTTCTTTTTTGTTTGCCTTGACTATAGTGTTTCTGAAGGAGAAAAGCTATACGCATATGATTGTGATTTACCACCAGTGTTCGATCGATGCACCGCTGATGTTCGCTAAGGCCGGCCCGCTGGACATAAATCCATCACTTGGTTGCATCGAAGAATGGTGCGGCCGGATGCATAGCAAATCGAACTCTTTTTTTTTTATGCCATTAATCTGTGCCCACCCATCACAAAAGATTGGTTGCATCATGGCGCTCACAGCTCACCCCCCAAGCTCTACGAATCAAGCGAGGGTTGTCATTTGCGTGCGATAATGGGTTATTTTTGAAGCTGGATTTAGGGGCTACAAAATCATACCGGTCGTCAGTGTTCACTTCATCATTGAGGTTTACCCACAAAAACATATGCAGAGTGAATGGTTAGCTATCACGGCTTCTGCAGTGTAAACTTGCACTTCCAAATCCTGATGCTCAGGGGCGTGCTGATGATCTATATGGTGCCTACATAACGTATGATTTCATATATGTTGCGTTCCTAAAAAATTATAATTCATACTACTCCTATCATTTAAGAATTTCACCTTGAAATATGCTAAGCTCCAGAAATGAATAGTCTTGACATGTTGAAAGCGAGTTTTTTTTTTTCAGATCCGAGGAGAGTAGGCAAAAAGGCAAAATTAGGGATGCAAGTGGATACCACGAAAACCAAATATAGTTCAAATTTTATGGATATTTATGAATTAATCATAAAATTTAAATTAGATACAAACATGTGAGCATCCACAAAATGAAGCTTCATTTCTCCATCCACGCGAACCACTAATATAGCCCAAATATAGCGGAGGACTCTTGAGTCCCCAGAAATTCCTCTTCGCCCCACTGGCACAGCCCTGCTGCGGTTGCGTGGGCCGGCTCCGCTGCCTCGTCTCAGTCTTTCCAAATCAATTCGAGTCAGGCCATTTTCGCAGGCAAAGATATTAGGCCCTGATCAGGAGCCCAAGCCTATTTGAAAGTAGGGACACTCGAATAGAATCGTTTGGTCAATCGAACGTTTAAAACAGATACAAGTACGCTTGAGGATTACAAAATTTTGTGACCAAACCTGTTTTAGTTGCTAACATTTGATAGTGTAAATTTAAACATCAAAAAAATATAAAAAACGGAGAGAGTATATTGTAACAATTTCTTTTCGTGCCGCCAGCGTTGCCGCAAGAGAAGCATCTAACTGCATGCTCCTTCGGCTGAGCAAACTGCACACAGATAAACTAGTACTACTCCGTATAACATAGTAACAGGTTCGCTATATTGCGAACGTGGCTTAATCCTCTCCGCTCCGTCTGGCAGGCGGAATTCCGGCTCGCTAGTAGTGATGCTGCGGGTCCGGGCCGCCGGGGACGCTCCTCTTGTCCCCGGCGAGCACCCTGCGCGTGTTCCACTTAGACGGGCGGCGCACGGCGGCAGCCCAATCACCGCCGTCAGTGACGGCACGAGCACCATCGTTGACGCTTGCTGCGTGCTCGATCCGGCGAGCTTCCAGCACCGCCACGAGCTCGGCTCCGACGACCAGGATCACCAGGACTGCAATGCCGGCGGTGCGAGCAGCCATCTCAATCGGGTTATTTTCACTTCTATATCTATGTAAGTGCACTTGAGCTGATCTGACCGTGGTGCAAATCGCCTGTTTTTTATAGGTCCGTCGCAGCAACGATGCGACAAGAGAACGGCTTTTGCGGTTCTGTGGTTGGTTAGCAGATTACAGTTAGGACAAAACGGTACCGCCTGGAAAGCGTGTTCGTCCGAGTGGCCACTACGAGTGATCTCGTCGCCTCGCCATGCAAAGCTAAGCTGCATTTTGCGGTCAGTTACGCGAGCGCTTATTACACAATGCACTAGCCTCTTGTATGCGCCGAGCATTCGTAAACCGTCGGCAAGGTCACACAAAACCAGCTTGCTTCAGGACAGTAAACCTCTGCACCAGCTCTGCCTGTCTTTAGGTGATTGTGGTCTTGCTAAGGCTTTCATCTCTATACTGTGTGTGCAAAAATGTTCTATTGCGTTTTAGATAGATCGCTCTGGGTCCAACCAGGCTGAAAACATTGAGATGGATTTCTGTTTTCAAATTATTGTCATTAGAACAACAATTTTAGTTTTAAAATAAATTAAATTTGATTTATGGTCCTAATGACAACAATTTAAAAATAAAGAGAGCAGTCCCAGGTCCCGATTCCCAACATAGAAATGGAATGCATACACAACTCCATTTGCTTTCCACGCTTGAATGCATACACAAGTTTTCTTGTGGATCGGTTGGAAGGTAACCAATGTCCATTCCTCAATCAAACAAACGGAGATAAACAAATCAAGCAAAAGTAGGTATCTTAGTAGTTGATAAAATGCATTGGCAGTTTTTTACTTTAACAACTCGCACCTCTGAAAGCTGGAACGCTTTTGATCCCTGACTACGAATCCGCTAAGAAAAGGTTAGTTATGCAACTCTTTGGATTGCATCTCGGAAGCTTCCTCTCGCTGTAGAAGCTATGACTCGTCAAATCGGAGGAAAATGACCTTGACGTCGAGGTTAGGGAAAGATCGGCAGGCCCTGTTCGACGCAAAAGTGACGCCCGGCTTTTGAAAGGCCCTGTTCAAAAACCGGTCAAGTCGATTTAATTTCAAAATTTGAAAGGTCTTTGTCCGTCCGTCTGCCATGCGTTTGGCGCGAATCTATACAAGAATCTGAGATCGTGATACGAATGGATGCGTGTGAGGAATCGAATTCGACCACACCCACGGTGGAAGGGATGGAATGCACGGCAGAAAATGGGATGGAGGCAGTAGCCAGTAGGCCATAGTGACGCGATTCACTGTTGGGGAACGTCGGGGAACTTCTTCGTTTTCGTCTATCCGTTCAAGATTTACAAAACCAGCTGGGTTTTATAGTTTTCAGTTAAACTGATCCGGTCTGGTTTTATCAGATAATTTTTTAGTTATTTTTTTAAAAAAATAATTTTTAAAAACTCAAAAACCGGTCAAGTCGGTTTAATTTCAAAATTTGAAAGGTGTTAATCTTCACCGTCGATCCATCTGGCCAGGCCCTGTTCGACTCAAAAGCGACGCCCGGCTTGAGCTCTGGCACACCATTTTCGCCGACACCTAATAGTAGACAACATGAACATCGGTTGGTCGATTTTTATCTCTGCAGGAGTAGTGAACGGAGCAGTATTTACGCTCGGGAAAGATCGGCAGCACGAACACGCAATCATTTATCTGACCGAACAATTTTTTGGTACAAGCGGATATGTTTGGGCGCGTTCTTTTAAGATGGTGTTTTTGGGCTGCCGCTGTACTGCTCAGCTGTTCGGCTACAGCATAAACGTTTAGCATTTTCGTTCTTCTCTTCCAAATCGCTCTTGTCTGACAGCAACAACCATAGCTGGCAACCAGGAAGAGAGCTATCAATTTTCCTCTGCCAAGGAGCCAACCCACCGCCGCCCCCGGGGAAACCATGGCGAGGTGATTCTGCGTCTTCCTCGCCGTCTCTGCAGGAAGATCCCGGCAGTCCGCGTTCTCTGCGGTGGGGAGAGAAATTCAGAGGCATGTAGCAATGAACTGTAATTTGGACTTTCAGTGATCTGCTGGTTTCCTTTCCTGCGCTTCCTTTCTTCACCTCATCCATGGATCTTAAAGATCTCAATTTCAAGCCTGGGCTTGGAGACCAATCTTCCATCTTTGCAAGATATGGATTGTCTGTTTCGTGTCCTATCTCTTCTGTTTTTCGGCCTCTTTTTCTGGTGGTGTCCTTTGGCCGTTGCACTTTTAAATTATCGGAAGATTCAGTCAATTGGTTGTGCAAGCAACATTGGGTGGTTCTACTCAGGATTTTCATTCTCAACAGCTCTCTGATAGAGTTTTCAAGATCTCAGTTTCTTCTTGTGAAGTGGGCTTTCATATTGTTAGATTGAGGTCTTTCTCATGTCAACAATACCAGATTTATTTTTATCTGTGGAGAAATGGTGGTCCCAATTGGCAATCTGAATTGTTATCATTCAAAGAAGAAGAAGAAGATAATCTTTGAACAATTGTTCAACCCAAGCGTTCTTATCCGTTGAATTATGTGAAGGCGGTGAAATCTAAACCTTCAAGATTTCTAACAGGGGCTAATAGCATTCCAATTGGTGGTGCCCTAGGCACTGGCTCTCTCACACATCGTGTTTCAAAAAGGTTAGTTTTTGATCGCTTATCTTTTCCGCGAATCTTAGTTTTTCGCAGATTGAATACTTCGGGTTCTGCTCAGGTGATGAACAAGAGAGAAACTGTCAATCAAGCCGCGCAATACGCGGCACCTTCTTTGAATTTAAATTCAAAGTTAGTGGGCTCAAACAGACATTTGTTTTCCTCGGGCCAACAAGGGTCTCTAAGGCCTCAGCCCAGCATTCTGATTTGTGGAAGGTGCTTAAAATCTGGTCATCATCGTGCTAATTGTCGGGCCCCAATTAAATGCCGAGCCTGCCATCGGGATGGACACATTTCCTCACAATGTTTGCATAAAAAAGGTTAATTCTGGTTTCTTCCCAAAATGTGTGGTGACAGATAATTTTGAGAAAAACTTCCGTGGTTCAGGCTACCAAAATTGGTTCAAAGGCTTGCCCACTCAAGTCGCTGCTAACGAGCCCGCTGTGTTCCACTCTTTTGGGGAAATTCCTCTGGAACTGCGATCCTTCTGGGAAGACGATTCTCTTGTCTTGAAGATTGACGGTTCAGCTTCCTCTTTCTCTCTGCGCAACGCTCAAGGTACTGTGCTTCCTTGGTCTTGCCCGCCACCTTCAACCACCATTCACGCGACACCTCACTCCACTCCGCGGAAAACTTTGCCTAGTGCGAGCACAAAGTCAGTGATGGCTTTCGAGCATGCCGACCCCAGACCGTTCATTCCCACTGGCTACCAGCGCGTGGCGATTGCAGGCCGAGAACCTGTGGTGCGAGTGGTAGTGGGTCGACCGCAACCACGACATGAGAACATTGCCATTGTCACTATCTCTCACATGCCAGAGGAGCAAGTGCATTTTCAGGTAATCAGAGAAGTGCTATATGATTTTCTATCAGTGCATATGCGGGTGCCAGTTAGGAATATTCAGCCATGTCATCTTGGACAAGCCTATGTCAGATTTGCTTTTGTCCGAGATAGAGATAGGTTAGTGCATTCTAGTCCACATTTCCATGGGGGTTTGGAATTTAACATAGTCAAGCATAACTAAGGTCATAACTGGAAATCCCTTACTTTCAACCGAGAATGCTAGTTGATGCTACTAGGTTTCCCTCTTGACTTTTGGTCACATGAGCATGTAGAGAATGTTATTGCATCGTTTGGCAGATTGATCTCCTAGGAGTAGGACTATGACCATCTTGCATGTCTTTTGATCCCAGCTCGAGTGGTTGATCTAGAATCAGTGCCTGAGTTCATTGTCTTCATGGTTGAAAGTGGTTTTCAAGGACAATCATGGATGATACAATGTGAGTTTATACAGCAGTATTTATTGGGGGGACTTCCGGCTGATGAGGACCCTTTTCCACCAGCAGGGGGAGGTTTAAATCCTCCTTTTGATTTCTTTGGTTTTGGGCAAGCAGGTCCAGCACCTTTTCAGGGGAATGAGGCAGGTGACAATGATGCTGATGATGATCAAGAGGATCAACAACAGGATGGTTGGGATGCTTGGTTGCAGTTAGATGACAATGCTGAAAATAATTTCATGGAAGAAGACAATGATGTTTAGCTTTGCCAGCACCTATGGCACCACAACCAGTCAGCAAGTCAGTGTCCAAATCTCTGGTATTTCATCTGAAAACTCGAATAATATGATACCTCTACCTGATTTAAATGCACCAGCTCCAGAGGACAATGATCTGGACATTGCTTAGCAGATGGCTCCCAATGCTCATGTGCCTATTGGTAATGTTGATAATGCTTTAGAAGTTGCTGCTCCCCTGCCTGTGCTTCAGCCAAATGAGGATCAAGACGTGGTCATAGATGATGTCAATTTGCAGGTGGGCAGGGTTCAACTGCATTATGACTTTGACTATGAGCAGTTGGCACAGAGCCATGCTCACAGCAAAGCTCTGCAGACATGAGAGTTTAAACAAAATGCATATGCAGTTAGGCTATGGGCCAAGCATTTTTCTCCTTTAGGGCAAGATGGCAATATCCCTGTTCCAGCTGAGTGGGTAGACTTCTTTACAGTCATGTTATTATCGCCTCATTTTGCTTGGGCTAAGAAATTCCTGTCCTCTAAAGCTTGGGAATTGCTTTCACATTTTGCTCCACAAGGATATATTCTCTTCAATCTGCCTAGTTCTTGCCCTGTTTCAGCTCCTCTACAATGTCAAGGGTCATCCTCTTTTTAGCGATCACAGATTGAAACTGAGGTCTTAGATACTCCAGCAGATAATTCTGTTGAAGCTGAGTCCTTTCATAGCACCAAATCTCTTGACAAAGGTAAACAGGTTCTTACTACTCCTGTGGTTGAAACAGAAGTGTGCAGGAGTTTGAGATTCATGGGAAAAAACAATGGTTTTAGAGCTGCAACTTGCTTGAACAGGAACTGCTTGGGTTGTGCTGTAGAGCCCCTTACTTTGTCTGATAAAGTAGTTCGATGCTTAGGTGAAACCTTTTGTAAGGTGCCACCAGTTGACCTGTCTGAGGACAACTTGACCAAAAAAAGAAAGCCTAAACAGCCAATATCTAAGAAGAACTCAGACAAGAAGACTGATTCAGATACTTCCTCCAATGGACATGATACCAAGAAGAAATCTAAGAAGTGATGGTGACTGTAGGTCTTTTCGTTGGGTTTTGCTGGCAGTGATTGCCTATATTACCATAGATATAATTATGGCTTTATCTATCAGACTTTTGTTGCTTCTGAAGAACAAGTTTGTTATTTATATGCACTCCGTGGGTAATGTGGTCCCTGTAAATGGGAGTTTGTTTGTGGTGACTTTATGCTCTGCTCTGGAGACCTACTTCAAGTACTATATTATTATGTTATGTTGTGCTGTGATATATCTTGTGCATTGCTTGAGTGCTAGCTGTATATGCTTCTCATGTGTAGTTTATTTTTGTCTCATTAATTGTTTCTATGGCCGCAAAACATCTTAATAGTAAAGTTTGGCAGTGGAACATTTTATGCTGGAACGTCAGAGGTTTAAACTCTGATAAAAAATGGAATGCCATTCGTGATAAAGTTTTGGAAGCTGTTTGTGATATCTTTTGCCTCCAAGAGACTAAGAGAGAGCACTTTGACCTCTCCTATATTCATAAGTTTTGCAATGCTCAATTCGACCTCCCCTCAAATGGTGCCTCAGGTGGTATTTTGGTGGTCTAGAAAAGTCATAAATTTATGGGCGTCCCAACTGTTCGAAATGAATTCACCTTAACAATTGAGCTCACTTCATCCTTTTCGGATTCTAAAGCGTTACTCACAACTGTCTATGTGCATCCCGGATCGAAAATTGGATTTTATGGCCTGGTTTCATAATTTAGAAATAGAGGATGATGTGGATTGGATGATTCTTGGTGATTTTAATCTTATTAGAAACACTTGAAGATCTCAACAAACCCAGGGGGGGGGGGGATGTTATTGAAATGTTGCTATTTAATAAAGCCATTAGCAATCTTCGTCTCATTGAACTACCACTCCAAGGGAAAAAGTTCACATGGAGCAATAAGCAGGCACAACCATTACTTGAGAGCCTTGACTGGTTCTTTGTGTCCAACTCTTGGTCAGTTAGTTACCCAGGGACATTTGTCGAAGTTCTAAGCAAAGAAATCTCATATCATGATCCCTGTGTGGTTACTATTTCTACAGATATCCCTAAAGGAAAAGTGTTTCACTTTGAGAACTACTGGCTGGAACGAACTGATTTCCCACAAGTATTGCAACATGGATGGAATCTGCCAGTGGCTCACACAGATAAGGCAATGGCTTTGAGTGCCAAATTCAAAAATCTGAGGCGAGTCCTAAGGTTTTGGCAGAAGCAACTTTCTAATCTTATCTCTGCTATTAACAACACCAAGGAGATTATCTTGTTGATTGATAGAATGGAAGAATTCAAGGATCTTTCATTATATGAATGGAACTTCAGATCCATTTTATAACATCACTTGCAAAGCCTGCTAAAACAGCAAAGTACATATTGGAAGCAGAGAGGCTTGGTGAAATGGGTCACACAAGGGGATGAGAATACCAAGTTTTTCCATGCACATGCTACAATTAAGTACAGACGAAATGCAATCTCTTCATTGTAGCTGCAAGATGGCTCAGTAGTTTCTGCTCATGAAGACAAGGCTAGGGTTATATGGCAATCTTTCAGAGAACGTTTGGGTATCTCTAAATTCACTACGTTACATTTTGATCTAGAGGATCTTATCACCCCTGTACCAGGCTTGGTTTCTTTGGAAGCTCCTTTTACTTCACAGGAGATTGATAACATAGTGAGCCAACTTCCTTCTGACAAATCACCTGGCCTGATGGATTTAATACAGACTTTCTAAAAAAATGTTAGTCCTTGATTAGTCAAGATTTCTATGACCTCTGTTTTGCTTTCTATGAAGGCAGCATCTGCACAAGAAGTATCAATGGCTCCTATATTGCTCTTATACCAAAGAAAGATAATCCCTCTTCAGTATCAGACTATAGACCCATTTCATTGCTCAACACAAGTGTGAAGCTCATCACTAAACTCTTAGCTGACAGACTGCAGAAGAAAATTTTGAAGCTTGTTCACCATAATCAATATGGTTTCATCAAATCCAGAACAATACAGGATTGCTTAGCCTGGAGTTTTGAGTACCTGCATGTTTGTCACCAATCTAAACGAGAGGTCATCATTGTGAAATAAGATTTTGAAAAAGCCTTTGACAAACTGGAGCATCAAGTTAGTCTAGAAGTTATGAAACAAAAAGGGTTTGGTTAGAAATGGCTTTTCTGGATAACAAAAATTCTTTTATCAGGAACATCGTCAGTTCTTTTAAATGGAGTGCCAGGGAAAACATTCCATTGCAGGAGAGGGGTTAGACAAGGTGACCCCCTCTCACCCCTTTTATTTGTACTTGCTGCTAACCTGTTACAATCTATTGTCAATAAAGCTAAGAATATCGGTCTCATCAACTTACCTCTCCCTTAACTGAACAATCAGGATTTTCCCATTGTCCAATATGCTGATGATACCTTGCTAATTATGGAAGCTTGTCCCAGGCAGTTATTCACTCTCAAAGCTCTACTGAACACTTATGCTACCTCAACTGGTTTGAAAGTTAATTACTCTAAGTCAATGCTTGTGCCTATCAATCTTCCTCAGGATAAGCTTTTCCATCTTCAGAATATCTTTCAATGTCAGGTGGGCACTATACCTTTCACATATATGAGGCTTCCATTGGGTACTACTAAGCCAAGTATCTCAGATTGTCTGCCACTGGTTCAAAGAACAGAGAGACGTTTAGTGAGTTGTTCAATTTATTTATCACAAGGAGACAAGTTATAGATGGTTAATTCTGTTCATTCTGCTTTGCCTACTTATTACATGTGCACTCTCAGCCTTCATGCTGGGGTCATAGAACAATGTGATAAATACAGGAAGCATTGCTTATGGAGAGGATCTGATATGTTGTCTAAAAAGCCTCCTCAGGTTGCATGGCATATGGTTACTCGACCAAAAAGAGAAGGTGGACTTGGAGTGATAAATCTTAGAACTCAAAATGATGCTCTGTTGATGAAAAACTTGCATAAGTTGTTCATGAGAGAAAATATTCCTTGGGTGCAATTAATGTGGGACAAATATTATCCTAATGGGCTGCTTCCCAGTGAGCAAAAAGTAGGATCTTTCTGGTGGAAAGATATCATCAGACTTTTGGATAAGTATAAAGGCTTGGCACAAGCCTCTGCTTCTGATGGTGTTACTATTCTTTTTTGGACAGACCTTTGGAATAACCAGATCAGAGCCCTCTCCTTTCCAAAGCTGTTCTCTTTCTCTAAGGATAAGTCATTCTCATTGCACAGATTACTTAATGTGCATCCATTGCTACTACACTTTCATCTACCTCTTTCTCAAGAGGCTCATTCTCAATTCTTGACGCTTCAACAAGAGATTCAGGACTGGCAGCCGGGTGCAGAGTTTGATATTTGGAGTTACATATGGGGTCATAATAAATACTCCTCGGTAAAAGCTTACAAACATATGATTGGGCATTACCTCTTCATCCAATCTATAATTGGCTTTGGAATTTCTCTTGCCAACTGAAGCACAAAGTTTTCTTTTGGCTTATCCTCAAAGATCATGTCAGCACCAAAAATGTGCTTAGGCGTCGAAATATGGTGCTGGATTCATATGTTTGTGAGATGTGCATCTTACAGCAAGAAGAAACGCTAGAGCATCTATTTCTCTTCTGCAATTTTGCCAAACTTTGCTGGGCCAGCATTGGAATCACTGTAGGACCTCCAACAGATGCAATTCAAGCTTTTCACAACATTAAGAATCAGCTGTCGGATCTCTTTTACACGGAAGTTATTATTATCATGGTTTGGAGCATTTGGACCACAAGGAATGACTGGCTCTTTAACAATGAAGATCCCACAATTGGCAAATGCAAATTCAAATTTTTGCATGTGTTTGAACTCCTGCTTCTTCGAGCAAAGAAGAAATACTTTCCGTTTATTCAAGACTGGCTTGATTCGCTGTAGTTTTTGTTTGCTTGTATTTCTAGTTCTTGTCTTTCCCCCGTAGTCTTCCTTTTCTTTGTACTCTGTTACTTTTTCTTTGTTTTTTGTAATTCTTTTACTTTTTCTCAATATATTTTAACCAGTAGGGCTTTTGCCCTCCTGTTCTTTCAAAAAAAAAAACCATAGCTGGCTGCACAGCCGTCGGCACACGCAGCACAATTAATCAGAAGCGAACACGCCCTTTGTTTGTTGAAGGGCATCCCTCAGTTGCTACCAACTTTCAATGACGTCGTGAAAGTTCATCATTTGATTGAATACCATGAGCACGCCTATATATACAACATAACGTGGTTGTCTAGATCGACACAAGTCCATATATTGGATTCCTTGGGAGTCAGTGGACCACCTTTCCATTTTAGTTTGTATCATTTGGTTAATGGAACGAATGTTGTCTTTTTTTTCCATAAAAACAAAGAGAACCTACCTGTGAGAAACGTCCAAGTTTTGGGTTCTCTTGTGATTGACATGTCCTCATGTTGAATAGTTATAGAGTCTAACTTTCTTTTTCTTTTTGAGAACCTAGCTAGCTAGAGTAGAAAGATACTGCCATTGGATCTGAAAATAGATAGATACCGTCACTATTTATGTGTTGTTTTAGACCTAGGTGCTAGGTGGGGGAATTAAGGATAAGTGAAAAATATGATACAAATAAGCAAGGAGAGATATAGTGATGTATTAGAAAAGAGAGAATGTTGAAAAAAGAGTATTCTATTACTAAGTGCGAATGATAAATATTTAAGAATAAATTTTAAATGACCATAAAATAATAACAAATAAAAGTGAACGGATGGAGTACTACGCTGGACTCCTGTTCAGTGAGTTGCTCAACATGGTTCGGCACCATAACAGCTACACAATCCCATCACCCCATCGCACGAATCGATTGGGACTGGCCTGCTGCTACGCAAATGGCCGGTGCCTTCCATGAATTTCTTCCAAGCTGCGGGTGGGGATATGGATGACGCATTGCAAGTGGTAACTGCTGGGGATAAAGGGGAAGAAAGGGCGGGGGGTTCGTAGCTGCTTGTAGCCACAGATTTGGATTGGGGAGAGATAGAGGAGAGAAGCTTCTCCGGTTTTTATCCGGTGGAGGAGACAATAGGGTAAGGAGTGGTTAAGGCTGCGCTCGTGGGGTTTTTATCATGACGTCGTTATAAACATAAAGGTGTAAGGTATCGAATCATAAAAAGATGCTAGCTCAGTTTTAGATAGCTTCTCTTTTTTTTTTTTTGACATTTCATACCTAAAGTGACACTCCATCTCAGAATAATTGTCATTTTTAACTTTAAAATATCACATTTGATTATTTATTTTATTAAAAAATTTATACAAATATAAAAACAAATAAGTCATACTTAAAATATCTCTAATGATAAAATAATTCACAATAAATAAACAATATTTTTATAATTTTTTAAATAACATGAAGAGTTAAACATGATATCAAAAAGTTAAAAGTGATAACTATTCTGAGATGGAGGGAGTACTTAGACGTGAGTAGAGTGATACGGAGGGAGTAGACAACCTGAGCGTCGGTTGATACCGGTTCTAGGTGTTTGATCAATCATTGAGGTCTATCCATACGTAACTGTTTGTTTGGGTACATAGTTGATAAATGTGTTCGAAAGGAGTCTCGGTGAATTGTTTAACAAGCCTGCAAACAAAACGTATATTGCCTCATGCTCGCTGTTAGGGCAGCCATGGCGTATGTATTTTGATTTTCGAGGTTTAGAACTGTTGATGGACTCACTTGTATTTGGCTTGATCTGTTGCTGACCTTGATGAACCATAGCGTCTTCTTGTTACTGTCTATAGTCCCGGCGAGTGGTGGCTCCAGCGCGAGCTGCCGTCGCTCCGACGCAAACGACGTCAGAGAAAAGGTCTTTGTCCGTACATCCGCCATATGCGTTTGGTGCGAATCAGTCTGAGAAACTAAGATTGTGATACGAATGGATGCGTGTGTCAGAAGGAATCGAGATCGACCACCAGCGGTAGAGCGGATGGAATCCGCGGAAGAAAATGGGGAGGAGGAGGCCGTAGGCATAGCGACGCGATTCACTGTCGGGGAACGTCTTCGTCTATTCTTCCCTCCTAGGTTAAACCGTTGAAAACCGGCTGATTATCGTATTAAGTGAAATCAGTTTGATCCGGTTCCACTAGATGATCAGTTTTTCGTTTAAAATTTTTTAAAAAATAAATAGATACACATCAGTCAAGATACATCTACACGCTGATAAATAAATGTCTTTCAGACTGTGCCTCGTTCAAATTTATCTAGGCCGAAATCTCTCGATACCCATCTTCCCTTAAACTGCAACGGCCCATTCGTGGGCTAACAAGTACTGGCCCTACTGTAAAAAAGAACGAATTGGGCATCCGTTTTTTTTTTTCTTCCCCGCCCGAAGCTCTACGGACTACAGTACACGGGAGACGGGACACACTACGCGCGAGAATCGCTTAGTGTTCAATCTTTAGCAATCTGTGGCTTCATTTAGCAGTAGCCAAAGCAAGAGGGCACGGGAGCAAACGGTACCGGGAGGGGCACGGCTAACTGGATTACCCGTACGTCCAGGTGATATCAATAATGTGGGGATGCAGCCATGGCTAAGAGCTCAACGGCGGCTGTGGCAGCTGCAATTGCAAGAGAGCACCGGCAACTACCTAGGCGCCTCGGTGCTGGCCCTGGACGGGATCATGGATCCAGAGACCATGGAGGCGGTGGCCTGTAGAGAGGGCCTTGCTTTGGCCACCGATCTGATGCTACAGGACTTCAGGCTAGCTTGTGACCCGGGTTTGGCCACTGGTCCGCCACCCAACGTCAATGGCGAGCCTGCCGGAGGCTTCTTCCGCTCCCATGAGGACACCGAAGGGAGGCATCGTTGGACGATTTGCCGGCGGGCGACGCTGTTCTTGGTGCGGGGGACGAGCTTCTCGCCAACACTGTACCTGTCGGACGTCGTACTGTCGTCAACGATTGCGATGCAACGAAGTTTTCGGCGGCCTATAAGCTTTTTGGTGCACGTGGCCAGGGGCCTCAGCGATGCGGCACAGGCCATTGCGACGAAGATATTCCCATATCTCGTGTTCAGGCTGCACGTTGTGATGAGCTGAGCAGATCCTGCATCCCAATGCCATGCTCGGTTGGCAGCGCCCTCTCACCTTGAATCTTCATAGCGAATTTGTGATGATCCAAGCAGATCGCCGCCTTGCTTGTGTTTTAACGTGGGCATCCCCTTTTGGTGGCAACTTGATTATTTATCCCTGTGTAACTGACATAAGACCATATTTTAAGTGGATGACACATAGACAGTGTCAAATACTCAAAGTCCAACAACCTGCCCGACAAAACAAATTCTTCGGCATGAGGATGCCGCTTTCTTGTGATATGCATGTCGCTTTAAAAACAAAAATGTGTTTTCAAAAACACTGTACCTGTAGGGCACCCCACAAAAGTTATTTGAATGATGGCAAATGAGATTCATGATCTACAAAGCGGAGCATGTGCATGTGCCCTAATGCTGTGGTCGGCTGGTGAAAATATTATATTTGCGTGCGAACCTCAAGCTTCTCTTAAACTTAAACCATATTTTCATCCCTGTGAAATTGGTGTTTAGATTTATACAAGAGATAAGATCTGATATGGATGCCTTTTTTAAACAAATCAACACTCCAAATGTATCAGCAAACGTGGAACTAGTTCTTTTTTCAACATGGTGGTCCACATTTTGTAAAAGTATTGAATACGATAAAGAGAGTAAAATCTCTAATATTCTAAACCGGCGCGGTTTCTTCGCAAAATAGCCTCTCCACGTCGTCTGCAAATTATAAACCGTTGGATTGCTCTACTGGACAACATGGATCGTTAGATGTCCGATTCGAACAACTTTTTCATCTAGACCCTTCGCAAAAAGTCAAATAACACACTATCATAGTCAGATCCTTTCACTATCTAGA
>BCLH01000240.1:163371-178350 GCA_001602315.1 Zoysia pacifica
CGGCCACGTCCGCTGCTCCTCGACCCACCTCGGCCGTCGCCGCCGTGCCTCGGCCGCCTCAGGTGTATTTTTGTTCATGTTATAGTTATTGAACACGTAGTTGGCGCGAGCGAAGTTGTATGAATGGTGCTAGTCATCGTGGTGCGAGCGAGGTGATGATGGTAGTCGGTATGTCGGGAGCGAGGTGATCATAGTAGTCGGTATGTCGAGAGCGAGGTGATGGTTGTGACAGTTGCTATGTCGCGAGCGAGGTGGTGGTGGTGGTGGTAGTAATTGCCATGACGAGCGTGGTGATGGTGGTGGTGGTAGTAATTGCCATGACGAGCGTGGTGATGGTGGTGGTGGGTAGACGCTAATCCCGATTTGACGTGAGCAAGGTGGTGGTGGAAAGGGAGGAGCTGTTGTGAAAGACAGTGTATTATATGCTTAATATTGAAGCTATTATTTTTCTTTTTTTTTTGCAGAAGACACTTAATTGCATCATCCTAGGCTTGTCACTTTGCAAGACACAAGGTGAAACATAAAAGACATTTTTATCATATCATGTTCATAGATCACGTAACCTTGTTAGACATCTCCCGTTCGAAACAGATACAGTTAAAAATATGTAGATCTTTGCATATCTATAACCGTATCTGTTTCAAATTGTCCACGTTTTTTGGACAGTTCGAGAATGCGTAGATGGGGTTAGTTTCTATGGTCTACTCCTATTCGAGACAGAGTTTCAGCATCACATCCCTATTGTGACCGGATACACAATCTCACTTGCAGGACGTGTATTCTAGTCACAGTAGGGAGGTGCTGTCGAAATTCTGTCTCGAATAGAAGTAGAGCATAGAAACTAACCTCATCTACGCATCCTCGAATGGGATTAGGATCTATCTTCACCTATTAGATAGTACAAACATTGTGTAGATGCAATTGATTTTTATATCACTCATCGATATGTTAAAGGATGGATGACCGTGCGTGGATGTACACGGGATGCTCAAGTCAGGATTCGTTGGCCGATGAATGGATTGAGAAGACCGATGCTTTCATAGAACTAGCATTTTCCAAGGTTAAAGGAGCGCCTGCCACTTGGTGTCTGTGCTGCAGATGTGCTAACATGAGTCGGCAAACAAAGGTGATAATGGGTAAACATCTTTGCAAGAATAGATTTACGGTAGATTACACCCGGTGGATCTACCACAGTGAATCCGATCGTATGAGACACGAGATCGTGAGACAACGTGTCGAGCTTTATGATGCTAATGGCAGGGTAGGAGACATGTTAAATGACTATCATGAAGCACATTTCGCTGAAGAAGGTAGGGGAGAGGAGCCAGAGGCAACCGCAAAGGCGTATTACGACATGTTGACTGTGGCACAGAAACCCCTTCACGGTCGAACAAAGGTTTCTCAACTGGATGCCATTGGACACCTAATGGCCTTAAAGTCCCAGTTTAGCCTGAGTCGAGACGCGTTCGATGTTATGTTGACAGTTTTTGGCAGCATGCTTCTTGAAAATCACATTCTGCCAAATAACATGTATGAGGCACGGAAAATCCTTCGTGCACTGAAGATGCCATATGAGCAGATACATGTTTGTTCGAATGGGTGCATCTTATTTAGAAAGGAACAAGCGGAAGCAAAGTACTGTGCAAAGTGTGGATCCTCTAGGTTCCCGGAGATAGACTCTTGTGATGGTCATAAGAGGCAGCTCGCGGTACCTGTGAAAATCTTGCGGTACCTTTCGTTCATATCGAGGATCCAACGGCTATACATGACCAAGGAATCTGCGAAACAGATGACATGGCATAAAACTGGACGTCGATACAATTCTGAGAAGCCAGTACATCCTTCTGATGGTGAAGCATGGACCCATTTTGATGTGATTCATCGCGACAAAGCTTTAGAGGCTCGAAATGTACGTATTGCGCTGGCAACAGATGGGTTCAATCCTTATGGAATGATGGCTGCCCCATATACTTGTTGGCCCGTGTTCGTCATCCCTCTCAATTTACCCTCGTGCGTCCTCTTCCAACGACAGAACATATTCTTGTCGTTGATAATTTCCGAACACTCGAGGGATAAAATGAGTGTGTTCATAGAGCCTGTGATTGATGATTTGCTCCATGCTTGGGAGGAAGGTGTGTGGACGTATGACCAAGCTACAAAGAGGAACTTTAAAATGCATGTTTGGTACCACTACTCCCTGCATGACTTCTCGACGTATGGGATATTTAGCAGTTGGTGTGTTCACGGGAAGTTCCTATGCCCAGTATGCAAGGCAACTCTGCAGTCCATTTGGTTGAAGAAGGGTGGCAAGTACTCTTCGTTCAACAAACATCGACAGTTCCTCCCTCTTGATCATCCATTCAAACGAGACATCAAGAACTTTACGAAAGGTGTCGTAGTTACAGAGCCTGCATCGTAGATGATGACAGGTGCCGCACTTCGTGCTCAAATAGATGCTCTCGAGGTCAGTGCATAAAAAGGTGGTTTTGTGGGATATGGTGAACAACATGCCTGGACTCAAAAGTCGGGCTTATGGAGGCTCCCCTACTTTGATGACCTTCTACTTCCACATAATATTGATGTAATGCACACTGAAAAGAATGTTGCCGAGGCTCTTTGGGCAATAATCATGGACATTCCTGATAAGACAAAAGACAACGTTAAGGCTAGATTGGATCTGGCAATGTTATGTGATAGACCAAAGCAAGAAATGGCGCCTCTTAGAGGCGGCAAGTCATGGAGCAAGCCTAAGGCCGAATTTGTTCTAAAGAGGCCACAAAGGAGAGAAGTACTAGAATGGTTCCAAACTTTAATGTTCCCTGATGGGTATGCATCGAATATGATGAGGGGAGTGAACTTATCTACTATACAAATCAATAGGCTCAAGAGTCATGACTACCACATATGGCTTGAGCGGCTTCTTCCGATGATGGTTCGAGGTTATGTCGCTGAGCACGTCTGGCTAGTGCTGGCAGAGTTGAGCAATTTCTTTCGTCAGCTTTGTGCTAAGGAGTTATCTCGAACCGTGATTGCAGACATGGAGAGAATGGCACCTGTGCTGCTCTGTAAGTTAGAGAAGATCTTTCCACCTGGCTTTTTCAATCCGATGCAGTATTTGATTTTGCACCTCCCGTACGAGGCACGAATGGGGGGGGGCCTATGCAGGGCCGTTGGTGCTATTCAATTGAGAGATGTGAAAAGGTTCTTCGAACTAAATGTAAAAATAAATGCAAAATTGAAGCTTCCATCGCAGAGGCATACATTCTGGAGGAGGTGTCAAACTTCACAACAAAATACTATTGTGACAACCTTCCTAACGTACATAACCCAACCACTCGTTACAATGCGAGCGAAGACGAATCAAACCTCAGCATTTTTCGAGGGCAACTCGGAAGTGCAACTGATGTGACCCATAAGACCTTAAACATGAAGAGTGATGCAATATTATAGTATATGTGTTGACCAACCTTTCCGAAGTGAAGCCGTACATGCAAGAATTTCATCATCAATTCTGGCGTGAATCAAGGAAACCTACTCCGCAAGAAGCTGAGACACTTCTTCGACAGGGTGCGAGAAATGGAATGCCCGATTTCATGTCTTGGTTCAAACATAAGGTACTGTCCAATTTACCTCGTACTTACTTTTACATTACAAGTTGCTCGTATGTGTAAGTAATACAAAGAACTATCTTGATTTATCTCGCAGGGCCAAACCGATGCGTCTATAAGTGCCGAGTTGAGACAGGTCGCCGACGGCTGTGCCTATAGGGTCAGGGCATTTACCGGTTATGACGTGAATGGATATCGCTTTCACAAAACAAAACATGAGCATAGTCAGCCCAAGCGAAGAACGACAAATACTGAAGTTTTTAAGCAAGGCCTTGATGGGGTTGAGTATTATGAAAGAATTGAAGAAATATATGAATTCACGTTTCATGGTTGCAAACCTCTTAATCCTGTAATATTTAAATGCCATTGGTTTGATTCTGCAGTAGTGAGACGGAACCCTAATCTTGGGTTAGTCAAAATTCGACAATGATCCATCTTACCAAGAGACGATGTCTATATTGTGACTCAACAGGCCACACAAGTTTATTATCTCTCTTACCCATGCCAAACCGACGACCGTCTTAAGGATTGGGATATTGTGTACAAGGTATCTCCACACGGTAAATTACCGGTCCCAAACAATGAAGATTACAACACATATGACGGAGAGTTCTTTCAAGAAAATGGGCTAGAAGGTACTTTTGAGATAGACCTAACCGAAGCGATCGGAATGGAAGTAGACAATGAAAGGGCTATCGACGAGGATGCTGGAGACGAGGTTCATAATGTGAAGGACTTAGAATTACTTAAGCGACATTTAGGCAATGACAGTGATGACACCATTCCTCCTTCGAAGCTTGCGCACGATTATATTGACATTGGTGATAGTGATGATGAGACTTATGATCTAGCTAATCCCGATCATGATGATTATTTTTGATACATGTATGATCCGTACTAATAATTAATTTTTGTTTTTTAGTACTAGTTCATTTTTTAATTTTCTTTTTTTGCATCTCATTCTAAATACATTTTGTTTATCTGAGCTGATTGATTTACTTTTTTTTATTGGGTGATTGAGCAAAGATGGTTGGTGGTTTTAGAAAGGTAAAATCGCTGTACAAAAGAGGTTCTGATGCAGCTGAGGGGTCCAGCAAGGGTCAAGGAAAGGGTGGAGGCAGAGGTCGAGGGAGAGGCAAGGCAGCTGTAGCTCCACCGTCGCCTGTACCACCGTCGTCGCCCGAGGAGGACGAGCAGGATGAGGAGCAGGAGGAGCAGGAGCAAGATGAGGAGCAGGACGAGCAGGAGGAGCAGGAGGACGCGACATTGGGTTCAGCTTCCTTTGGAACGTCGGGTGTCTGGTTGCGAGGTCCCTCTACCCTCCCGACACGACCGATACCGCGTGACAGATGTCCGCTGATTCGGTCCACTGGTGCTAGGTAAGTTACTTAATAAGTTGTCATTTATTTTTTATTTGATATGTTGAAAATCACAAGAGAGACTAATGATTTATCTTAATCACTTGGGCAGAGGTTGGATGCTTCTGGCTACAGGTGATCATAAACGCCATGTCAATGGCATCCTTGGTCTTTTGTGTAGGATACACTTTCCGGGCCTGGTTGCGTATGGCGGAGGGCATGAGCCGGCTTACACATGGGACCACTACATCGTCTTTCCCGATGTATCAGATCGGGATGGCAGGGTCTTTCGCAACAAGGCGAAGCGGGTGACGGCTGAGCTGTGGGTAAGTATTCCTCGCACTATATTTAGTTTTTTATTTGACATTGCTAAATAATGATTGGATACATCGCGTCTATATACAGGATTTCTTTAGATGCCAGGATGGATACGAGGCTAAGGCAGCTGCTGTGGCTCATAAGGCCTGTGTCAAGCTCGTCAAGGACATGCATTACGAGGCTCGCATCCAGGCTATTGTAACATACCATGCTACATACCTTGACACAAAGATCACCAAAACTCAAGCAAGAACCATGACGATGACTCGAGAAGAATGCCTGCAGGTAAATATAAAACATTAATACTGCTTTTTTCTGAGATTTAGTACGCTTAATTTGATATTTCTATATGTCATATACTTAATGACATGTAGGTGTCTCCGTGGTGGTGCGCCCAGCATATCCAGTGTTAGGAAAAGATGGTAAATAAGTGGTGCACCGCCGAGTGGGAGGAGACGCACAACGCTTGCTGGGAGCGTCGTTTGATGATGCCAGGTGCACCACACTATCAAGGCAACCTAAACCTCGACGAATACGCAGCTAGATGGGTACGCGAATTTATTTATTTATTATAACGCTCAATTCTGCATAATTTGTACTCATCTTGCTATTTTTTCGCAGTCCTCGTCACATGGTGGTCAGCCTTGCTCCCAGTTCAAGGCATGGGCTTTGGCCCACAAGGGCAAGGCGACCTTCGACGTCGAGTACAACCCGGAGGACCCGCCTTCGACGTACAGCAATGTGACCGTCCACAGCCGCCTCAGTGAGTACACTGAGATGGCAAGAGAGGTTCATCGGTAAGAGTACGATCCGAGCACCCAAGACCTTAATGGAGAAGTCGTCATGAGGGTAGGAGGAGGCAAGAAGCACGGGCTGTATTGGATTGGAGATAACACACTCGACACGGCCACCACTCCCACTCTCTCTCAGATTCGAGCTAGGAGCTCGAGTTCAAGCCCGGCCATATGCCCACGAGTAGCCACTGCACAGTCTCTGATGGAGGCACTCTAGGTTACTTATGTTTTATTCGTCGTTCTTTGATTTTTACATACCTTTGCTTTGTATTATAATGTTGAGGTGAAATATTGTAGGCCGAGCTAGCAAAAGAGAGGAGGTTAAGGGAGGAGATGGCGGCGAGGATAGAGGCCGATCGGTAGAGGCAAGAGGCCGAGCGGCAGAGAATGGAGCATATGCTTCAGTGGATGCAAAGTCTTAGCGAGAGGATGGGTCAACCTCTGCCACCAGAGCTAATTCCTCCTCCACCTCCTCCTGCAACTACTCCTGTGAGTATAAATATTTTAAGTTGTTTGTTTCTACTTTAAATCTTATCTAACATATACAATCTTTTCTCCTTTGTACAGCATCAATCGGCGGCATCAAATCATGCGCCATCGAACCAATCGCCTCATACGCCGCAGTGGCCTCGTAGTTGATCTGTGTGTGAAACTATTGGACTATATATGTGTGAAGCAAACTAATATGCTAGATGTTTATTGTATTTTGTGTGAGATTTGTTTATATAAACTGATTGTGATGTGATTTAACTGACTGTGTGTGAGTAATATGCTATATAAATTGCTTTATAAATGCCTGTGATGTGATCTATATGTTTGTGGTTTATATAAACTGTTTGTGATGTGATATATGTGTGATTTAAGCTGATTTTAACATTTCAAAAACATATTATGTCGAGTGCCCCAGATTTTGCCGAGTGTCTGAGAAAAAACACTCGGCAAAAACATAACGTTTGCCCAGTGTTTTTACCTAGACACTTGGCAAACAAAAATAGTTCGCCGAGTGTCGAGATTCTGGCACTCGGCAAACGCTCCGTCACTGTTTTCTTTCCGTTCGGTCTACTTTTTTTGCCGAGAGTCTTAACGGCACTCGGCAAAGAGTTTGCCCAGTGTTGCCGAGTGTCGCGAGTCTGGCACTCGGCAAACGCTCCGTCACTGTTTTCTTTTCGTTCAGTCTACTTTTTTTGCCGAGGGTCCTAACGGCACTCGGCAAAGAGTTTGCCGAATGCCCAACAGAAAACACTAGGCAAACTGCTCTTTGCCGTCAAAAGGTAGGCCGAGTGGTCTATGCCATGGGTGGCACTCGACAAACTTTTTGCTGAGTGTTTTTTATCTTTTGCCGAGTGCTCTTGACACTCGGCAAAGACGTGCATTCCGGTAGTGGTTAAAGGGCATCCATCAGTTCTTGTGAGCTTTCAGTGATCTCGCAACTTACTATATATGATTGATGCCATGAGCGCACCTATATATACACGGCATAACATGTCTCTAGATGGACATCCATCCATTGCAAAAGAACTCATTAACTGTAGCACCACGGCATGGCGATCACCCTGCAAAGCTCGAAAACTTGAGACTTGCTGGACGGTCAGCTCGAGCTTTGGCACCACACACTCGGCTACATCAAGTCCATGGCGCTCAAATCCGTGATAGAACTCCACATCCCTGACGCAATCCATGACAACGGTGGCACCGCCACCCTACCCCAGATAGCCACCAAAGTCACGCTCCACCACTCTAAGCTCCCTTACCTTTGACGCCTCATGAGAGTGCTCACAGTCACCGATGTCTTCAGCGTCGAGAACCCAGAAGGTGGTGGTTGCGAGCATATCTACGGACTCACACGGGCTTCCCGCCTTCTGGTCAGCTCCACTCCCACAGACACTTCTCCCTTTCTGATGCTGACTCTCGATAGTGTATTCGTATCCCCATTCCTCAGCCTTGGCGAGTGGTTCCGGCATGAGGTGCCGGTCCGCCTGAAAGTGGAGCGGTTCGGCCTGCCCCTGCGAACTAGATGTCGCAAGCGTTGGAGCAGGGTCACACCGCCCCTCTGTTTTCGTATGAACCGTTGACCCACGGTGCGACCCTCTAAACATTGGAACATGCTGAGTTGAAGCGCAGATGAAGATTGATGGCCCTGCAGCTAGCCGCGCTCGGCGTGGTCGGGAGCCAGCTGGTGAATGTTAAACATAGAAGTGACTATCTATTCATAGAAGTGCATGGCTATTCTTAGAAGAGCATCAGGCATATTTGGAGCTGTGTCTCCTTGTCTCTCGTGTACTACAAGCCACGCATAACCTGCCATGTATTGCTTCATCTATAAATATGAGAGTATCTGCTCCTTTGAGGGCAGGCAGCGCCATTCATCTTAACATGGTAACAGAGCCATAATCTTTTCTTTCTTCCCAATGTCGACCACCACCAATTCTTCCTCCCCCTCCACCACCTCTGACGCCATGAACAGCACCATGTCATCTACCTTTGCCTCGATTCCTATACATCATGCTGTTACCATTTGTCTTAACAAGACCAACTACGCGCGCTCAACTTCTCCCTTATCTGCGAAGCACTAAACTCATCGGGTTCATTGATGGATCCATCTCCGCGCCACCCAAGCTCGTCGCGTCTTCCACAGCCGAGGGTGCTGAACTGGTTCCCAACCCGGCATATGACCGGTGGTATGATCAAGACCAGCAACTCCTGAGTGGTCTTCTCTCCTCCATGACCGAGGACCTCCTTCTTGATGTGGTGTCTGCCTCCACCGCCAAAGAAGTCTGGGACACGCTGAAATGCATGTTTTCTTCTGCCGTGCGCGCTCGCGCCGTTCAAGTTCCCGTGGATCTTGCCACAAGGAAGAAGCGGGATATGTCTGCTGCCGACTATTTCCTCAAGATCAAAGGTTATGCATCTGAACTTGCTGCTGCTGATGCTCCTCTTCGTGATGATGAAATCATCGCGTATCTCTTGGCTGGACTTGGCTCGGATTACGATCCGTTCGTCACGTCTATCACCACCAAGACTGAAGCCCTCTCCCTCGACGATGTCTACGCTTATCTCCTGGCATTTGAGTCTCGTCAGCTGCAACACAATGCCGAGACGCGCCTCAACGTTGGCGCTTCGGCCAACTTTGCTGGCCGCAGGGGACAGGTGCCGCGTGGACGTGGTCGCAGTGCACCGCTTGGCCGTGGCCGCGGACATGGGTCTGCACCGTTCCAGGGCCGTGGTGGCTGATCTACTCCAAGCCATGACAGGCCTAAGCGCTCGCCGTGCCAGATCTGTGGCCGTGAGGGCCACACGGCGGTCAAATGTTGGTACCGCATGGACGAGTCCTATCAGGAGGAACAACCCTTCTCCGCTGTTGCTACCACTACTTCCTACAAGGTCGACCCTAACTGGTACACCGACACGGGGCTACCGATCACATCACTAGTGATCTGGATCGCCTAGCTCTCCGCGAACAATACCATGGTGGTGAAACTGTTCAAGTTGGCAATGGGGCAGGTTTGCACATTATGCATATTGGTTCTTGTTCAATTAATACTGCCAATAGACCTCTTGCACTAGAAAATGTTCTTCACGTTCCTGATATTTCTAAACATCTTTCCGTTCATAAATTAGCACGTGATAACCATGTCTTTTTTGAATTTCATCCATATCATTTTCTCATAAAGGACCTAGCAACGAGGCAAGTACTTCTGGAAGGAAAATGTGAAGCCGGCCTCTATCCTATCAAGCTCTCCGACATTGAGTCCTTCAAACAAGCCCTCATCCATGTCAAGGCATCTACAGATCAGTGGCATGCTCGGTTCGGCCACCCCTCTACCCAAGTTGTTAGGTCTATCTTAAGTTTGAATAAACTCCCATGTTCTAAGGAATCGAGTCACACCATATGTAATGCTTGTCAATTAGGCAAGAGCCACCAACTACCATACAATAATGCTATTCATCGATCCACATCTCCTTTAGAACTTGTGTTTTCAGATGTTTGGGGTCCTGCCCCTAAATTTGTTGGTGGTTATAAATATTACATAAGTTTCATTGATGACTACAGCAAATTCACTTGGGTTTACTTGATGCAAGATAGAACTGAGGTCCAGCGTATTTTCTTGCAATTCCAAGCTCATGTGGAACGCCTCCTTGATGCTAAAATCAAATGTGTCCAATCCGATTGGGGTGGGGAGTATAAAAAACTTTACAATCAATTTTTTCGTTCGCTTGACATTTCCCATCATATTTCTTGTCCTCACACCCACCAACAAAATGGCTCAGCTGAGCGCAAACACCGCCACATTGTTGAAACCGGGCTTGCCCTCTTAGCTCATGCCTCGATGCCAATAAAATTTTGGGATGAAGCTTTTGCTACTGCTGCGTATCTCATTAATCGAATGCCAACATATGTTATTGATAACTTGTGCCCATTAGAACGCCTATTCAAAACCCCACCCAATTATAACAGGCTCCGCATTTTTGGATGCGCGTGTTGGCCCAATTTGAGACCGTATAATCAGCACAAACTCTCTTTTTGATCCAAAGCATGTGTTTTCCTTGGGTATAGCGCAAATCACAAAGGCTATAAGTGCCTTGACATGGACACCGGTCGCGTATATATTTCCCGTGATGTTGTTTTTGATGAGGCCAAGTTTCCCTTTGCCACTAACCCTTCATCCAACGTTGAGCAACCACATATTATCCCAACTCCACAGCCAGATCGTAGCAGTTTTAATTTGAACACTAACCCCGTGCATACATCACCTGTTGGTCCTGTGCCTGCAGATATTTCGGATGCAGAAAATCAGGGGAGCATGCCCCCTGAATCGGTATTGGGATCGGCGCTGCATATTCCTGCCACAACCGACGCAGGTGCTGCGCAATCAGCGCCCTGTGTAGACCAGGTGGCCTCGGGGTCTCTGCCTCCCACCTCACGCGTGCGATCTCTACACCCGGCGGCATCTGTGCCCGTGTCCCCTGCGGGCCCGACATCGCCCACAGCTGGGCCGTCTCCTGTTGGCTCCTCGCCCGCATCTCGGGCGCCTTCTCCAGTACGGCCCGTGCTGCCCGTCCAATTGGATGAGGCCACGCCAGAAGCTCCCGCGCACCAGTACGGCACTCGCCTCAGCAACAATATTAAGCAACCTAAAGTCCGTACAGACGGCACCGTGACATATTCAGCAGTCCGTACCTCTGATGAAGAACCAACTTGTTATACCAATGCCAAGTCTCATCCACTTTGGCGGTCAACAATGAATGAGGAGTTTCAAGCTCTTCTCAAGAACAAGACTTGGCATCTCGTCCCGCCACGTGCCGGTCTCAATGTCATTGATTGTAAGTAGATATTCAAGTTGAAGCGTAAGGCTGATGGTTCCATTGATCGCTATAAAGCCCGCTTGGTTGCTAAGGGCTTCAAACAACAGTATGGTGTTGACTATGATGATACATTCAGCCCTGTGGTCAAACCTACCACTATTCGAGTATTGTTGTCTCTTGCTGTCTCTCGTGGTTGGTCACTTCGGTAAATTGATATTCAGAATGCATTTCTTCATGGTCATCTCAATGAAGATGTTTATATGAAACAGCCGCCTGGTTTTGTTGACTCAGATCATCCTACTTATCTTTGCAAGCTGGACAAGTCATTATATGGCCTTAAACAGGCCCCAAGAGCATGGTTTTCTCGTCTCAGTGGCAAGCTATTACAGTTGGGGTTTTATGCTTCTAAAGCGGATGTTTCATTATTCATCTTTAATAAAGGTGGCATTCAGATGTATATTCTCATCTATGTGGATGACATTATCATTGAGTTCCTCATCATCAGCCACAAATCGTCTCCTTGCCCAACTTGAAGCTGAATTTGCGGTCAAAGATCTTGGTCCACTGAGTTACTTTCTTGGCATTGAGGTGCATCATACTTCAACCGGCCTCATCTTGACACAACATAAATATATTCAAGATATTTTGAAGCGCACCAACATGGCCTCCTCAAATATTGTCTCAACTCCCATGCTCCCTACGGATAAGTTGATGTTAGCAAGTGGTGATCCTTTCTCAGCTGAAAATTCTACACGCTATCGAAGTGTAGTTGGCGCCCTCCAATACCTCTCATTGACTAGACCGGATATATCATTTTGTGTAAATCGTGTCTGTCAATTTCTTTCGGTGCCAACAACCACTCATTGGGCGGCAGTCAAACACATCTTGCGTTATTTACATGCCACTTCACACTTGGGTCTATGCATCACAAAAACTGAGTCCTCATTACTCAGTGCTTTTTCGGATGCGGATTGGGCTGGCAATCCGGATGATAGGCGCAGCACCGGTGGTTATACCATCTTCTTTGGAGGCAATCTCATCTCGTGGAGCTCTCGCAAACAGCCCGCTGTATCTCGCTCAAGTACGGAGGTCGAATACAAGGCGGTTGCTAATGCTACCGCTGAAGTTATATGGATTCAAGTGTTGCTGCGTGAACTTGGGATTTCTCAAAATCGACCACCAAGTTTATGGTGGGACAACATCGGGGCTACTTATCTATCGGCAAATCCGATATTTCATCGGCGCACCAAACATGTTGAAGTGGATTATCATTTTGTCTGGGAGCGTGTGGCATCTCGACAATTAGAGGTTCGCTTTATCTCCTCCAAGGATCAAATAGCCAACATCATGACCAAGCCATTGCCGGTCACTGCCTTCTGCAATCTTAGGCGCAATTTGAACTTAGTTGCACACCGTCTAGATTGTAGGGGGTGTTAAACATAGAAGTGACTATCTATTCATAGAAGTGCATGGCTATTCTTAGAAGAGCATCATGCATATTTGAAGCTGTGTCTCCTTGTCTCTCGTGTGCTACAAGCCACGCATGTAACCTGTCATGTATTGCTTCATCTATAAATATGAGAGTATCTGCTCCTATGAGGGCAGGCATCGCCATTCATCTTAACAGTGAAGAGTGGCCCGCTGAGGCAATGGAACAAGGTCCACACCGCACAATGGGTGCCCGCTCTTCTTCAAGATCTCCGAGCTCCTGAAGCAGGGGCGAAGGCAAAGCGTCTCAGCTTGGTCTTATTTCATCGACATGCACACCCGAGCTGCGCGTCGTGCCATGGTATTTCACATTGATCTGATTCTCAAGGGAAAACTAATAAAGATGCTGCTAATCTAATCCACAATGAGCGACGGCCAGCAGTCCGCGGCAGCGAGCGACAACAGCAGTCCATAGCAGCGAGCGACGCCGGCAGTCTGCAGCAGCGAGCGATGGCGGCAGTCTGCAGCAGCGAGCGACAGGCCGATAGGATGGGTGAGCGCAGGCTGGCGGTCGTCAGGAGCGACCGACGGGTGAGGCCGATGGTCCGCGGCAGTGAGCGACAGGCCAAGGAGAGGGGCGGGCGACGGCCGGCGGCACCACCGGCATGGGATCGATTTGACCATGGGTTAGATCGAACCGAATCCATGTTCCAACCTCTTGATGCCTGGTCAGATCGAATCGAATCGGAAGGAAAAAGGAGGTGCGGTTCGTGGGTTTTTGCGGTTCGAACCGAACCAGTTTCAGGTCGAGGTGCCGGCTCCGACCCTCTTCAAGGCGACAAACTGACATGACTTCTGGGATTTTGCAGGACATGACATGAAATTTGCCAAGCTTTTTGACGACGGGATGGTAGGGGACAGCAGCTTCACCACGGACATTATCACCAAGGACTTCTGGGATTTTGCAGGACATTATCTTCCAAGGCATAAGCTCCCTGATCGATGTTGCAGGAGGGCTTGGTGGCGCGAGTCAGGCCATCTCGAAGGCGATCCCACATGTCAAGTGCAGTGTGCTGGATCGCCCGCACGTCGTGGCCACTGCTCCCGTTGGCACCAAGGTGACATACATCTCTGGTGACATGTTTCAGAGCATCCCGCCGGCAAATGCAATTTTTCTCAAGGTACGTACACCCTCAAGTTTTAAAATGTTGATATATATTTTGTTATAATTTATTTTATCATTTGAGGTATTTAAAACATGCTAATAATTTTAAACATTTAAATATTTTTTAATAAAATAAATGATCAAAGATGATATAAAAAAACAATAGTGTCAATATTTTAAAATCGGAGGGAGCACGTCATTAGTATTATTATTTTTTATTGGATTTGACCTTGATGTACTTTTTTCTTCATGCAATTGTTGAATTGGCACCGAGTATAACACGATGCTGATGTTGAATAAGTTATTTCTTCACCTCTGTTAATTTGGTTTCAGTGTGTTATACACGATTGGGGTGATGCTGAGTGTATCAAGATACTAAATAACTGCAAGAAAGCTATACCCTCACGAGATGATGGAGGGAAGGTGTAATATCCCTAAAATTTCAACAACGAAATAAAACTTGAAACTTGAAATCTTTGCTAACAAAATGCTAACAAATTTTCTCTTCTCTCTTGTTTCATTCAAAAGATAAAAATTCATGTAAATTAAAAACCTCCCTTAATTTGAACTTTTTCAAAAATATTAAAATTATGTGTGGTTAAGTGCTTGTCTTTCTTCTTTTGTTTGATTGAATTTCTTTTAGCCGAACTCGTTTGAAATCAATTCGAAATTTGAATCCATTCATTCAAATTCCTTAAATCTTTTAGCCGAACTCGTTTGAAATCAATTTAAAATTTGAATCCATTCATTCAAATTCCTTAAACACTTCAAAATTTCAAAATTCTCCCCTGGGCCGAATCCTCCTCCCCGGCCCAAAACTCACACGGCCCGGCAGCCTTTTTCCCTTCCTCCTCGGGCAGGCCACCTCCTCCTTTCTTTCCTTCGCGCGGCCCATGACGGCCCAACCCAGCACGGGACGCCTTCTTCCTCCTCCGTCCGACCGTGCAAAAACGCGCCCGCCGCGCACGCTGCCGACGACCCCACGCGACGCCCGCCGCCGCTGT
>BCLH01000240.1:178419-194546 GCA_001602315.1 Zoysia pacifica
ATCACCTCTGCGCGCGCCCATGTCCTCCCGTCACGTGCGCGACAGAGCTCCGCCTCGTCTCGTCACCTCTTGCCTACCACATTCAAGCCGTCGTTGCGTCACCTCCACCATGGCGTCCCGTCGACGGCGTGGCCGCCCATACCTTCGCCATGGTGTCACCACAGTGCCCTGCCACCTTCGTCACACTCCCACTCGGCACAAGTTCGCCGCGACTGCGCCCGTGACAGAGCAATTGCGGCCACGTGCGCGCTGACCGGCGATCGCCGCGTTCCGCGCAAGTCGGCCTCTCCCTTCCGCCTATAAAAGCCGCCCGAACCTCCCCAGAGCTTTCTCCCCACTCGCCTCCCCCAAACATCGGCTAATCGCGGCGAATTTCGTTTTTCTCCAATTTCGCGCCGCCTCGGCCACCGCCGCGATTCCTCCTCTCTGGTGAGCCTTAACTCCTCCTCTCAGCGCCTGCGGCTCGCCCTCGACCTCCTCCTTCGTCTCCTGGTCGCAGCAGCCTGCCTCTGCCGTCACCAAGCCCCGACACCGTGCGCCGCCCCTGCAGTCCGCCTCCCCTCCGTCGCCAGCCCGCTTCGGCCAAAACCCGACGACGAGAACCCCCTTAGGTGAACCGCGGCGAGCTCCTCTCTCTCTTAGGCTAGTTCTCGTCGAGGTTAGGGCACCGCGGTGAGCTTTTCACCTCCTCCGACAAAGTGCCGTCAATGGCACCGCTGCCCCGCCCGTGTCCGGCCGCCGTGCGGGCCTTCGGCCTCTACCGGCCGTCTGATCTCAAACCGACGCACCAGATTAGATCGCCCATCTCATTAAATCACCACCATCCGATTTCGAATGAATGGTCCACATTAGATCGAGCATAAACTTGATTCATTTTTAAATCCGAGCCTTTTATCTAAGGTCTAACGGCTCATATTCGACCACGTCACCTGATAAACCTCAACCACTCTCCAATGGTCTGGATTTAAGCCACATCAACCGAAAAATCTCAGCCGTTGCCTCCGAATCCAATGGCCCAGAATGAGCAAGCCTGTTTTATATAATAAAATAAATGAAACACCTTCGGCCCACCTGTCAGCCTAATAGAGTGAAATGCTAGGTACACTCGGCTCAGTGCACACAAAATATATTCCGAAGCCCTTTTCTACTACAAGAATAATTCCATAAAATTCTAAGAAATGTCACTTTGCACCTAAGCCCCTGCTGCTCTGTAAACTTATATTTTAAGCCTAGTAATTTTACAAATACACCCCTAACCTTTTCTTTAATTATAATTTAGTCCTAAATATTTACACCTAGCACCCTAAACTTTTGTACAATTATATATAGGTCCCTGCCAACTCTGGTAATTACAGAAAAGCCCTTGGCAACTTTTCTAAAAATTGTGAAAGGCCCCTAAAGCCTCTATACAGACTCAATCGCCATATCTTTTCAACCGTGAATCCGTTTCCAACCATATTTGTATCGTTGGAATCATTGTATCGAGCTCCATCTCATCAAATCATCCAAACCCTATTTACTCTCTGATCTTGCTGGTTTTATTGGTAAGTTTTATCGGAACTTTAATTCGACTTCTTTTATTAGCGTTTATTGGTTTTAATACTAGTGTTTCAGTGTAATCTATTTTAAGCATAGTTACATACTAATTATAGTGTGCACCTCATCCTATTAGCATGATTTAGTACTATCATTAGTACATATACCCGTGTTAGCTTTATGTAAACTAATTCAGAGCTTGAATTACTTAATTATTAGTAAAATGCTAGGTTGCCTACGAATACTTGGAAATTAAATAATTAGCCATAACACACTATTTCTCATAATCACATTAGCATGTTGTCCATCATACCTTAATATATAAATTGGTACGTTTATTTCTTGTTAACTCTAGTATTTTTAATTAATTAAATTAAACTAGATAATTAATCATTGACCACTTAGGTTAACCCACGTATACATATAAATTAGATAATAATGATTGCGATACCTCGCACTGCACCTGTAATGATGACATTAAATTAGTATAGTAATTTTACTATAAGTACGAAATTATTATCTAGTCATTAATCAGTATTATGAAATAAAGTAATTAACATTTAGTCATAATGATTAAAACCATTTATTATATAATTAAATAAAGTAAATGTTGGGAAAGCACGTATAAGTCCATTATCTTGCATTCATATGCACTAGGATAAATACCCCACATTAGCTTTGGCAGTTTATTTATAAGAATAAACTAAATAATTAGCTGCTAAATATTAATCATCGCACACATATAGAAAATTGAGTAATTAGTCGATAGCTCACTCACACACTCTACCATGCATCATTACCCGTGCCACATGTTGGATTAATTAGCTTAACCATGTACTCAGGAATTGGGTAACAGATCATTAATCAATGGAAAGCAACTACCTATTAGGAAATTAAGTAAATAATCTCTAGTCACCACACACTCATCGATTTAGTTATAAACCAAATGAGGGTATTTTAGAATGCACCTAAATAAATGTACAGTATAAAATAAGATTGTACGTAAAACGACACATCACACCATGAACTAAACATGCCATATACTAGCTTGCACTCACATAAACATATTGGCACTATAGATGCTTGATAGTGCATGCATCCACATGGCCCACTATCGCAATCACATGAATATGGTTTAGAATGAACCTAGTAATTAATAGCTACACTGTAGTAAATATTGCTAAGTCATGATTAAGCCTAATATGACACAAGAAACTCCCAGTATTATAAGTAAGCAAACCATAACCTAAGTCCATACCTATACGAAGGCTTTAGTATAATTAACAATACATGACCACCCTTAACTACTCATGTAACTGCAAAAAAATTAGAATAAAGTTTAAGAATAAATAATTATTCTAATAACTAACATATAGTAAATAACACTAAGGTGCACCTAGGATAATAAACATTGCATTAGGATAGCCATCGCATCATGCATAATGCACCTTTGATTTCCTCGTAGAGTTTATTAGGTTCTTATTTGAAATTTAATTGGATCTTATTGATTTTTCTTGAGCTTTGTTTCTTTTACGGTAGTTTTAATCGGTGTATCTCATCGTGTAGACAACACTGAATTTGAGGAAGAACTGGACTCCAAGAGAACGGACGCACGAGAAAAAGCCCAAAGACTTCGGCATCAAGCCAACAATTCAAGAATCGGATTTCAAAGATTATCGAGAAGGCAAATCTGAAGATTAAAGATTTCCAGGCAAGCTCTAACCCCTTGATCATATTAATCCTATAATTTGCTTGCGCACCCATATGACCTAAATGCTTGTATGTTTATTTTAATCTATGTTAAAAACATTGTGTAGTTAAATATCTAACTTGTTATTATGTATTCATGTAAATGCCAGTTACTTGCTCACATTAAATATTAATACTACCTTGTTACCCATCGATGACACTCCCTTGTTAACCATAGGATTTTCTTCATTAGACATTTAACAAACAAAAGTTGCCTTGATATTAGATTGCTTAGGAACCTTTATATGATGCAGTGCATTGCCACATCATACACCGATCATCTTATGAAATGTGTTAAAATGAGTTTGGTGGTGTGTTTAAAATAAAGTGGGTTTGGGTGTAGTGCAACTGGTGCTAGGTGAAGGGAAGGGATATTATTTCTAGTCGTGGGGCGGGCTCTTAGTGCTATGTGTTGTGATGGGTGTTAGGCTTCGGACTTCCACCTGTCGTGGACGAGCGCCGCCCCTGCCATATAAGGACCGGTTCATCGGACCTCAACGTAGTGATTTTGTGCAACCACAGAACCTGTCTGGACGGGACTCACTCTACCCCTTTGGTCGTCCACTTTGACCCCTAAAACGGTCGGGTGGTACACAAGTCGTAGGAGCAGACGTGAGATACTCACGGTCTGATCTTCGATTACAACAATAGCCCCCGCCATGGGATCGTACTGCCTACCAGTATAGCCCACTGGTTTTCATAATTACCCGTCTATGTGAGGTCCCAGGGAGTAGACGTAAATGATTTAAACCCACGGTTTGACTACGGGAATGTGCTATTGCGTCATCGGTGGCAGGTAAAGCCTCGAGAGATGACCTTTGTTTGAATCTTGAGGCGGACTTTGTGGACACCTTGGTGTGTGTTAGAGTGAACGTTATGCGACTCTGTTGATCAAGAGGAGTATAGCCTGTGGGTACAGTGTACAACCTCTGTAGAGTGTATAATCCATCCGGAATGGCCGTTGCCACGGTATTGACACACTACAGCTTGGGCTCACTTTAATTAGTCTTATTATTATCCTTATTGGAGTGAGTGGGTGTAGGTGCCCGTGTTTTGAGAAAGTGTAGGCTGTGTGCCAGGGGACGGTACGGTTGTATGCCAGCTCTCCAATTAAAACTTGGGTACTATCGGTATCGATGAATATCTCCCTCAGGACCAACCTACTAAAATATAGACAACAAATATCTAGTGATCTCTTTTTCAAAGCTTCTATAGTAAACCTTGCATAAAACTGCCTTTTTGCAAAAGAAGACCCCTTTTAGCCTAATCTTTGCTACAGCCAAATGTGTATCTATATATACCCCTACCTAGTGTTAGAGCTTGCTGAGTACTTTATGTGCTCACAGTTTGCAGCTGTAGTTTTAGGCAAAGAAGAATCGTAAAAGACGACGACGTGCTGGTTTTTGTTCTGCTTCCCAAGGTTGCTTGTGGCTTTGGACCATGTTTTTCACTATTTGCTTCACCTCTAGCTAGTCAACTGGTTTGGGATTGTTTTAATCCTCACCGGGTTGCCACTAAAGGTCTGGTATCAGGTATAACTTTTTATTTGAAGTATACTTTTGATATATATTCTGATGTGTTATTGCGTATCAGCTACTGATCCAGAGACTGATACGTGGTGCACCGTGTATCTCAGAAATGGGATACGACAGAAGGTCATAATATTTGACATGATGGTCGAAGCAAGGACGTCCGACCTAAAACACAGAGAAACGCAAGTTCTATTCGATCTCTTCATCATGTCTATTGATGGCGTTGAGCGAGATGAGCAAGAGTGGAAGAAGATTATTTTTGAAGCTGGATTTAGCGATTACAAAATCATGCCAGTTGTTAGTGTTCGATCAATCATCGAGGTATACCCATGAACATCTTGGGGGAATTAGTGTTGTGTAACATGGAGCCTGTAACATAAACTTGCGGTCCCACTTAAGGGTGTTCAAGGATTATTATTGCCTTGCCGTATTTCCGTGGTGGTCATCTATATTGTATCCACTGAGTTTTTTTTTTCTTTCTGGTCTTCTCAAATAAGCGTTATCTGGGCATGCCACACATGTTATATGAGAAAATATAGTGTTTTATATCTATCTAAGAAATTTCATCTTGATCGATAATGTGTTGTGCTCCAAAAATGAATGCATGATCTTTACCGTGGTTGTACTTAGCGACTACAAGGTAAGAGGGTTATACTTGTTTTTAGAGAACTGCTGCTCTAAACTTGGATCCATACCGCTATCCTCTGTTTGCTCTTTTCATTTGCCTTGACTGTAGTGTTTTTGAAGGAGAAAGCTATATGCATATGTTGTGATATACCACCAGTGCTCGATCGACGCACTGATTTCTATGCCAAGGCCCATTGGAGATTCAGTTTATTTGTAGAGATGTGTTACGGTGCTTAGAAGTTACTAGAGATACCTCTCCCTATTTTTAATTAATCTCAGCTATTGATTTTTAAAAAATTGGTACCGGACCTATTTTTTTATATCGGGTGCACTATTTTGATATCTTTAGATACCTCTCTATTTTTAACCATCGAATCTAATCAAATAGATGATTATGAATAACTTCAAGCATTGTAACATCTCTCTTATTTGTGTGCGAAACTTATAATGTTTTTTGAACCAATGTACCTTAACCAGAAAAACTGTTGTCAAACTCGCGAGTGACGCATCTACACGATGATAATGTCATTCAGACTGGACCTTGATCAAATCTAATTCAGTGAAATCTCTGGATGCCCATCTTCACCTAAACGGCAACGGCCCACTTGTTGTTAACAAGTACTGAACCTCGTGTAAAAAAGAGCATATTGGGGCTCGGATTTTCTTCCTCGCTCAAGATGGTGCAACATTAATCTTCATGATATCACCTGGAGGGGGCCGGGCGATGAACATGCATGGAGTTTCTGTGGATTTGTACTCCGACAAATATATATGTTGCCTCACCATGGAGAGGTCGACTCATGCGGACTGTTCTATAGCTAGCTGCAATAGTACTACGTACAATCAGTCTAATCTCCATATTTTACCTTCATTGGCGTTGTTGAATTTACACCTTTTTTCCATTTTGAGGGAGCGTTTTGAATGTATTGTTAAGCACGTTCTGACACGGACTTCTTCAGATGCTGAAGAAGTGAAGAGTAGCCCACTCCCAGAAAAATGGAAATTTCGTGAAGGTGACCAATTTTCGTGAGAGTCAAAAACAATCCGTCACGGAAATTATAATTTTCGTGGTGGTTTCGAACACTCATGAAAATTCCCATTTGTGGTAGTGGCCCAATACAACGTGAGCCGTGAGCGTTCTGGAAAACTTTGTTTTAAAACAAAACACTTGTTTTCAAAAACACTGTCTAGGGCACCTTACAAAAGTTACTCCCTCGAGATTTAAACTATTGACATTGTTGACTTCTAATATCATCTTTAACTTGTCTTATTCAAAAGATTTATTCAAATATATAAAATTATTAGTTGTATTTTAAATGTCATTAATTGTAAAAACAAAAAAAAGGATAAATTGCAATGGAGGGTACCAATTTGAATTATTTGAGGGAGTATTCGAGCCCAGGTTTTATTTAGAGGCTTGAACATACATAATGAATAATGAATTAAACTAATAACTGAGCCAAGATGCATGTCTGATTAACTGATTCGTGTGAAGGCGGAACCATGTATTGGATTCCTTGGCTTGGGGTCAGTGGACCACCTTTCCGTCTAGTAGTTGTTGTATTATTTGGTTAGTAGTTGTATTATTCGGTTAGTGTAACGAAGGTTGTTCCTTCTTTCCCTAAAAAACAAAGAGTACGTGCCTGTGAGAAACGTGAAACGTTTGGGTTCCTGTGATTGACGTTGTCCTCGTGCTGAATAGCTAGAGTAGAAAGGTGCCGTCCCTGGTTCCAAAGACCCACTCTATGTGTCTCTATCTATGGTTTTAGGATTAAAAAATTAACATGGACCTCCATACCACTGTTTATTGTTATACTGAACGGGAAACCAACATAGCGATGTTGTCAGACGACGACAACAGCTACACAAAAATGCGCTTTGGTTCGTCCAGCGGAGGAGACGATCGATAAGTAGGGATGGCAGTTTCACCCACAGGTGCAGATACCTGACGGTTTCGCACCTGATGGGTGCTGGCACGGGTGATATTTTTCATCCACGGGTCTCACCCGCTCCCGACCCACACAACTGTAGGTCATCCGATGGACATCCGGAATTTTAACCTATGTTCAAGTTGTTCATATTAGTAATATTTCTATTGTTATTTAAATGACTATTATTTTGAATTTAATTGTCAAACTATTATGTATGTGGTTATGTGAACACTATTATGTATGTGGTTATGTGCACTTGTGTTCGTACTTAGATTAATAATGAGATATATGTGAGCATTTAAATATTTATTATTTTACTATTCCCATATAAGTGTATTAGTTTATTACAAATTTTATCAGACCCAGCGGCACCCAAGACCCACCCGCAATCGCCGGTTGATGGTGCGGATCTTATTTTCCACCCGTGACCCTTCTCGTCGCGGGTGTGTTTCTCCTCTACCCGCTCCAAACCCCCCCCCCCCCCCCCCCCCCTCTCCCTCTTTGCCATCCGTATGGATAAGGCTATATGCTCATGGGGTGCTGCTGCCCTAAAACTATAGCTTTCATTTTTGGACCGTCCCAATCTATCCATCAGCAAATTAGCTTGGTTGATATTCCTCCATTCCAGAACATGTTTACAGTCTGTGGCGGATCTAGGATTTTAATTATGGAGGACAATTAACATGGGTTTAGGTTAATATAGACTTTTCTTATGTTTTTAATTTGCTATTACTCATATTTACTAAGATACATATGTATATATTAATTTAAAAACCATATATAATCAATTGTTTTGCAAAATTTTTAGGAGGACAGCTGTCCCCCCATGCCCCCTCTAAAACCGCCCCTGTTTACAGTTAGTTTTCTTAAACCTATCTTTGATCAGTGATTTTTATAAATTTAGTCAATTTTAATAATAAAAAATATATTATGAGAATATTTCTTACAACAAGTTTCAAAATATGTCTTGTGTTGATAAAGTAATTAACTAAATCTATAGAATCATTTTTCAAAGTTAGATTTGATCAAAACCAAACATAAGCTTATTCTGCACCGGAGGGAGTAAAAGACCTTCACATCCCTATTTATTGTGATAGTGAGTGAGAAAAACAACATAGTGATGATGACAAACCTCAACAGTTGATGGGCTCTGGTTTGACTAACGAAGGAGAAGATGTTGAAAGGACTGGATAAGGTTGTGCACTTGTAGGGTGGCAATGGGCTAAAATGACATTTTTGGCCCATTTTCCATGGTTGTTTCGTTGAATCTACCTCGACTGAGCCATCCCATCTAGTTTTTTTTAATGTATGGTTGGATGATAGAATTTGGATAGATCCATACAAGTTGATAATATTCTGTTTAGATGCTGGATGAGATTATTCAAGAAAAAGATTGGACTGAACCATCCATTCTGCTAAAGCATGATAATTAGTACAGTCATTAGTGATAATTAATATTTTTGTGTTAACAAATATTTTTTCTATGAGGTTGCAATTAATAACCTTCCCTATGCACGATTGATGTGTCAACCGGTGATAGTATTTAGCATGTTTTATGGGTAATAAATAATTAAAAATAATATAAATATCTATTATTTGAGATGTGGATGGGATCATTCCATTCACTCGTCATCAAACAAAACACACTGTAAATCGATAGATAAAGTGAGTAGACAACATGAGCATATATAGGTTGATTTCTTTCTCTGCAGGAGCAGTATATCTGAGCGAATATGTTTGTTGAAGGGAATCCGGTAGTTGCTGAACTTTCAACAACGTCGCAATTAAGTTCTATTTGATCGATGCCACGAGAGCGCTTATATATACGGCATAGCATGATTCCCTAGATCGACAACACCGATCCATTGCAACCGAACACATCAGGAGTAGCACCACAGCATGGCAATCAGCCTTCAAAGCTTGAATAATCAAACTTTGCTGGACGCTCAGCTCAACCTCTGGCACCACACACTCAGCTACATCAAGTCCATGGCGCTCAAATCCGCGATAGACCTTCACATCGCCGACGCAATCCATGATCACGGTGGCACTGCCACCCTACCCCAAATAGCTACCAAAGTCACACTCCACCAGTCCAAGCTTCCTTACCTTCGACGCCTCATGAGGGTGCTCACAGTCACCGGCATCTTCAACGTCGAGCACGTGGAAGGCGGTGGCGGTGAGAGCATCTATGGGCTCACATGGACGTCCCGCCTTCTAGTCAGCTCCACTCCCAGGGACTTGTCTCCCCTCCTGATGATCATGCTCGATAGTATAATAGTGTCTCCGTTCCTCGGCCTTGGTGAGTGGTTTCAGCACGAGGTGCCGGGTCTGACCCTCTTCAAGGCGATGAACAGGCAGGACTTGTGGGATTTTGCAGGACATGACGTGAAATTTGCCAAGCTATTTGACAGCGGGATGGTAGCGGACAGCAGCTTCGCCATGGACATTATCTTCAAGGAGTGCGGTGATGTCTTCCAAGGTATAAGCTCATTGATCGACGTTGCTGGAGGGCTCGGTGGCGCGAGTCAAGCCATCTCGAAGGCGTTCCCGCATGTCAAGTGCTATGTGTTGGATCTCCCGCACGTCGTGGCTGCAGCTCCCATTGGTACCGAGGTGAAGTACATCGCCGGTGACATGTTTCAGAGCATCCCGCCGGCAAATGCCGTTTTTCTCAAGGTACATATTTCTCTTACGTGGCTCATTTTGGCCAACTAATATGAACAATTTGCTTGCAAATTAGGCATGAATTATTTGTTGTGCACCACAACAGATTCTTGCTAGCCTTCGCAACTGCATATTGTTTAATTGATTTGAACTTGATTCTCTTTTTTTCCTCTGTACAATTGCTAATTAATTTGGCACTGAGTATGATACAACGATAATATTGAATAAATTATTTCTTCACCTCTATTTATTTGGTTCTAGTGGATTATGCATGATTGGGGTGATGCCGAGTGTGTCAAAATACTAAAGAACTGCAAGAAAGCTATACCCTCGCGAGAGGATGGAGGGAAGGTCATAATATTTGATATGGTGGTCGAAGCAAGGTCGTCCGACCTAAAGCACACAGAAACACAAGTCCTATTCGATCTCTACATGATTATTATTGATGGTGCAGAGCGAGATGAGCAAGGTTGGAAGAAGATTATTTTTGAAGCTGGATTTAGTGATTACAAAATCATGCCAGTTGTCGGCGTTCGATCGATCATCGAGGTCTACCCATGAGTCTTGTGTAACATTGAGCCTGCAAATAATCTTGCAGTCCTAAATAAGGGTGTTCAAGAATTCGTATTGCCTTGCCGAATATCTGTGGTGGTCATCTATATTGTACCCACTGAATTTTTAGTTTCTGAGTATCTCAAATAAGAGTCATCTGGGTATGTTACAGATATTATATGAGAACTAGTTCAATACGCGTACTCCGCTACGGGCAAAGGACAACATGGCAATACACACCGCATTATTTAAAAACAAAGAATCAACAAGCTAATCTCACTGAACGACTAAACTTTCGATTCAAACGCACCAAACAACTTACCCTCCACGGTCGTTATCAAGAGATACACAATCAAACAGAGCAATCACACAGGACACAGACGTCACGTTGTATATGAGTGCACATGATACATAAAATCAGTAGGCTTCAAGGTGCCTATTCAGTAACACCTTGCCCGCAAACAAATATGCTTAATTTAACAACACTGCAATTGGGCCAGGATTTGCAAACTGAGCTCAACAAACATCAGTCACCTTCACACACCAATCGATAATTTTTATAGCTGAGGAAGATAGGAAATAATGCCATAGAAAATGTATGTACAGTTCGATTGAGCCTCTCTCTTGCTAGACTAATTTGATTGCATAGCGGATCAACAAAATATCTGCCAAAAATATTCTCATGCTACGATGATCCATAGTCAACTTACATGCATTCACTTACCAGACTAATTGACTAAAATAATCTTACTATTGACCAAGCTGGAAAACCTGGAAAATACCATTTTTTTAACCGTAGAGAAAGGAAAATGCTTATATGATCCCCCCTTGAACCCAGCGCCAGGAGACACAACTTTACTTTTGGACATCGTTCCACATTTTATTAGCGTGCAACAGATCCTATATAACTTAAAACTTTCAAAATGCATTCTTTTTCTGTGTCATGCTATACACTGCAGATCTTGCATTTTCATGCCAAGTATTTTACTTCAGTCCGGACACAAATACACAAAAAAGACATCTTACATTTGGAATACGCATAAAAAGAAGTTAAATTTTCTTTAACACTCCTTACAGAGCTCAAATAGCTAATAGATTTTAACACTGTCCTCATGCTAAGCAAAAGACATCAATAGAATCAAGAAAATATATATATATATATGTACTCTCTCTATCTCAAAATAAAGGGATACTTATGCAAAAGAATCCAAATATCGAAAAATACATTGACCAGCTTGATTCAACTGGTGTATGAAAGGATACGATTCATACAAGCTGACCAAGTCTTTCAGATGACTTATTTCCTTGACTTCCAAGATTCCTATAGAGACAGTAATTACATGTTATAACAACAAATATGTGACATCCCGAATTTTAACTCAAATTTAAAAATTCTAAAATCCAAAATTTATCTAACAAAACCCTAACATTTTCTCCCTCCTTTCCTTCTTTCAAAAGACAGTCTCATTTAAAAGAAAACTCTCTAAATTTGAATTTTTCAAAATATTAAAAATTTGAGAGTGACCAAGTGCTTGATTATGTTCCTTTTTATTCTTTTGGATTTTATTTGCCGAAATCATTTGAATTCCACTTAAATCTCAAACCTAATAACCCAAATCTTAGAAATATTCAAATTTCATTTCCAAATCTTTTACTGGGCCGAAACCTCTTCCCCCTTCCCTTTCCCGGCCTGCCTTCGCGCGGCCCACTCCTCCCCTTCCCGCAACGTGGCCCAGCCCAGCAATGCGGCCCGACCTGCCAGCCGCAGCTTCCTCTTTCCCTCAACGGTATTGACACACTACAGCTGGGGTTCACTTTGATTAGTCTTCATAATAACTTTGTTGGAGTGAGTGGATGTAGGTGCCCGTATTTTGGAATGAGTTGGATGTGTGTCAGAGGTCGGTACGGTTGCGTGCCAGTGTCCTATTTTTAAAACTTTGGGTACTGAGAGGATGGATGAACATCTCTCCTAGGACCAAACTACTAAAATATGGAAACAAATATTTTGCCTCCTTTTGCAAAGCTTTTGCAGTGAAATTTGCATAAATCTAGCTTTTCGCAAAAGCTATCCCTTCAGCTTTATCTTTGCTACAACTAAATATGCATCGATATATATATATATAAATAGTACCCTTAGTGTTGAAGTTTACTGAGTACCTTATGTACTCACCTGTTTGCAATTGTAGTTTTAGACAAAGAAGATGCGTAGAAGACGATGACGTGTTGGGTTTTTGTTCTGTTTCTATGTTTGCTTGTGGTTTTGGTTATGTTTTCCGTTATCTGCTTAACCCCTAGCTAGTTAAATGGTTGTGAATATTTTAATCTTTGCCATAATGCCACTAAAAGTCTAATATATTACTTTATTCGAAGTATATTTTTGATATATATTATGTTGTATTTATGCGTATCAGCTACTAATTTAGAGACTAACAAGTGAGGCACAGCGTATTTTAAAAATAAGGTGCGACAAAATATATGCGTGCACCAGATTAGCAGATAAAGCAGCCAATTAACACCACAAGATTAGCAGCACCAGTAACCAACAAGATTAGCAAAGAGCTCAATACACCAACCCAACAAAGAAAGCATTTTGCAGCCAATGCGTACGCACCAGAGGCGGGAAGCAATATTCAATGGCACGGCATAGTATCGAAATCCACAATGTATGCTGGTATCCGATGCCATGAGCGTCTTGCAGAACATGCGGCATACGTGCGATGCAAAGCGCTGCTTGACGCTTTTGCCACCGCTCTCGTCCTCGGACCTGCCGCGCAGGCGACTCGCCATCTCCCGCAAGTATCCGAAGCCAGCAACCGAAGAAGCAAAATCAGCATAGGGAAATCGAATCCAAAAAAGTGTCATTGGTGTATCTAGCTTTCACGGACCTTGTTTTGATGACCAGCGCAGGGGTCGTCGCCGCTTGGTCTACCTGCCGCTACAAGGGAGGTCTGGGTGGAGATGAACCAGCAGGGGCCGGAGGTCATGGCCCCGCTCCAGCCATGCCCCGGCGCCCTCGATGGAGCCTCCGCCAGCAACGACAAGGTGAACAGGAGGTGGCCAAATCTGAGGCGCGGTGACAGATCTACACGTTGATAAAAATTTGAAAAATGAGAAGTTTCCAGATGCCAAGCCCGTCACGGTTCGAGCCCCCCCCCCCCCCCCCCCCCCCCCCCCCCCCCCCCCCCCCCCCCCCCCCCCCCCCCTCCTCGGCTCACCTCCCAACAGCACCATGGTGGCCGCCGACTCGAACGCGGCGTGCGTTGGGTAGATGGAGCCGAAGACGTCCGGGGAGAGCTCTACCCTGGTATGTGGTGCCGGCGGCGCGACCTCGCCAGATCTCCATGGCCGTCGTCGACTCGAACGTGGAGTGCGCTGGGGAGTGTTGGAATAAACACGCCATGGATGAGTTCCTGGCGTGCTCGCGTGTGAGTGTGTTCAGCGTGCTGGTGTACGCACGTATGCATGCAAGCTAGCTCCATTAGGCTGGTTTGGGTTGCGTCGCGTCGCGTGTCAATCGAGTCCGGATCAAGGTCCAGCAGTACGCAGGTTTGTTGCGGTGCTGCATGGATTTGATCGAGTTATTAGGATCGTTAGACAGAGTGGTGAGCGTGGCGCCGTTTCGTACGGAGGAAGCTGCACGGCCACGTCGAGCAAATGGCTCGCAGCATGCAAAGCGCACTCTGCGGATGGTGGCGCAACGGCCGGCATGGAGGTGAGCTCCGTGATGAGTTCCCGGTCTATTCAAGCCCCAGTGCTCCTCTGTAATCAGAATCCGTAGCCAGTCCAGTGAATAAAGCAAGGCCGAGATACAAGGCCGAGATACAGGCGCGATTGGCACCACGTCGCCGGCAAACTTGTGCGTGCTCCTGTTGTTCTTCTTCTACCTTAGTCCATCACGTGAGAGAGAGCAGGGAGAGGTTCCTGTATTGTTCCAACAGTGGTATCCAGAACTAGAAGATGTCTGAGACTCCGAAGAAGGACGGTGACACACTGCAAATCGTCACGATGGAGCGTGTCGTGCCCGGCTCCTGTGCGGTCGAGCTCCCAATGCTAACCAAGATCAATTATCATGATTGGTCAACGGTTATGAAGGTGGGCATGGAGGCACTAGACTGTTGGGCGCAGTGGAGGGCTCCTCTGTCGAGCATCGAGAGGATAGGATGGTGTTGGCCGCCATCCTGCATGCTGTGCCGATGGAGATGAAGGCCGGGCTCGCCGTCAAGAAGACATTGGCTGTTGGGCGGTGCATGCATGAAGGAGGCGAATGCTCAATCGATCTTGAAGGAGTTCGAAACGATTGCATTCCGCGACGGTGAGTCTGTCGATGAGTTCGTCGTGCACATCTACGGGCTCGTCGGCAACCTGCAAGAGCTCGGTGAAAAAATGGAGGGTCGCATGGTGAAGAAGTTCCTACGCGTGCTCCTGCCGAGGTATAATCAAATCGCTTGTTCAATTGAGATGTTGCTCGATTTGAACAAAATGTCAGTGGAGAAGCTTGTTGGACGGCTGCGAGTTGCGGAGACGCATTGTGGTGTTGAGGCCGCTGCCCAAGGCGTCGAACGCCTGCTGCTCACCGAGGAGCAGTGGGAGGCACGACGGTGGCAGCGCGACAAAGGCTGGGCACGCGACGGCAATGGCGTCGATCGAGATGACAACGACGATGATCGCAGCACAAACTCGGGGCAGCAGGCGTGGGAGAAGCCGTTACCGAGGACGGTGCTTCACCTACGGCGAGCATGGACACATGGCCAAGGATTGTCATGAGAAGAAGAAGGAGCAGGCGCTCTTCGCTGACGTCGACTACGAACCGGCGCTGCTGTAGGTCAGAACACGATGATGTTGTGTTTAGGGGGAGTTTGTTGGAAGAAACAAGCCATGGATGAGTTCCGGGCGTGCTTGCGTGTGAGTGTGTTCAGCATGCTGGTATACGTATGCATGCAAGCTAGCTCCATCAGGCTGGTTTGGGTCACGTTGCGTCGCGTGTAAATCGAGTCCGGATCATGGTCCAGCAGTACGCAGGTTTGTTGCGGTGCTGCATGGATTTGATTGAGTCATTGTAACATCTCGAAATTCTCGAATTAATAAAATGGCATTTTCTCAAATTTTCGCTCTAATTAATTTGTCGGTTCCAATAATTTGTTCTGTTCAAAATTCTTTCGTACCGAATTTCGTTTCGTCCAAATCCGAAATCCGTTCGTCTAAATTAATCCGGTGCCGAAATAATTTAGTCCGCGTAATTTTTACGTTTGACTAAAATTATTTTCGGAATTTTCCAAATTAATTTTCGGGTCTCAAAATATTTTCTTCTCAAATTAAATCTTTTCAGTCTTTTTAATCATTTCCTGGTTATTAATTAATTTCCGGATAATTTTTAACCCTCCATTTTTTTCACCCTCTTTATAAACCCCTCTAACCCTAATCCCCATTCTTATTCTCATTTCTCCAAAAAATTCCCCACCGTCTCCCTCCGCACCGCGCGTCGTCGTTTCCGCCGCACTTCGCTCTGCGTCTGCCGCGTAGAAGCCGGAGCCGG
>BCLH01000240.1:194625-218432 GCA_001602315.1 Zoysia pacifica
TCACCGTCCAGCCCGTCGCTGTCGCCAGCGCCGCGTGACGACTTCTTCCGGTCGATTTCCCGCGCGTCGCCCGCCGCGTCGTGCAGCGCCGCGTCGACCTCGTCGCCTCGTGTCTTGCATCGCTCGGTCCGTAGGCAGCAGCGCCGAAGCCCAGCGTCTCTGTCCACCGGTCCAAGCGCCGACCCCACGCTGCGTCGCCCGCGTGACCGCGCTCTGCTCCACGCTGTACTGCGCCCAGCCGAAGATCGCGTTGAGCCATCGGTCCGAAGGCAGACCTCTCCGCGTCATCTCGCCTCGGTCGCCGCGCCTTCAATGTCGACAGCACCAGCCGCACCGCTTCTTCGATTTCCGCGCTGGTTCCGACTGATTTCCGTCTCCAATTTCAGATCCCGGTGAAAACAATTTTCCTTCTCCTAAATTTATTTCCCCTTTCCAATTAATTGCTAGATTAATTGCTAAATTGTTTTGCGATTAATTATTCTGCAATTTATCTAAATCCTCGTGGTCTCGATTATCTACAATTTCCGGAGAATCCCATTTGATCTCCGATTAATCCCGAAGTTGTCCTGTTATTTTGTTCCGTCGCGATTATTGTGTAGGGTTGTTCCGGGAACGTTTTGCGCGCATTTAGTCTAGTAATTCCGATTTAGATTCTAATTCCAGTTCTATTCTTTGTCGCGTAATTAGTATCTAATCCTTGTTGTTTGTGTTGTGATTAGCTATTGTCCCTGAGGAGGAGTTCTGCGAGCCCGATCAGTTTGCCGATCCGGATCTCGACTTCGATCCCGAGTTGCCAGGCAAGCCGCGTTCCTTGATCACTTTGTTCCAGCATTTTAAACTGCATGTTTTGTTTGCAACCTTAATTTGCATGCCAACTATTTTAAAATGTGCTAAAAACATTTCGAAGCCGTGCCTATTTACTGTTCCACAAATATCAACCCTAGGATTGCTTTAGTACATTTATTTTACTTTTAGGCTTAGCCAAGCTTAGTCGCATTTATTTTTTATCTCACACCTATCACTATAAAATAGAATTTGTGTAAATGCTTTTGAACTGTGCTTCAAATGTGTAAGTATTGCAAATAACTATACATAACTATTTAGCGGGGGCAGGAGGCAGTATGAGGAGCTGGGGAACTTTCGGGAAGCCCCTATGTGAGTATCTGTGGCGGGTACACTGGAGGCTTCGGCCTTGGCGGTGAGTTTGTTAATTGTTGGAGTTGTGGTTGAAGAGATGGCTTGCTCCGGCAATTAAGGACCGAGTCCTTCGAGCCTTGTACGCTCAGTTGACAACCATGCACACTACGTTATCCTGTATGGGCAGTTGGCTTGATCTTGAAGCTTGCCGAGACTGGTTGTTTACCCGTGGGTTAGCGGTGTAGTGTTAGTGTGGTGCTGAGCTTTGACTCCCCACATGAGATCGAGATACCCCATCTGATCAGTGGTAGGCTCTTCACAGCTCCAGGACCTGATTGCGTAGGCTTTTGGGATCCCTATCCTAGAGGACGGATGACGCCAGTTAAAGCTTGTGGACGGGTCTTGTGCGTTCGTCGGGGCTACGACGGTAGTTTCCGATGACGCATCTCGTAGGTCCAGGTGCATAACCTCTGCAGAGTTTTAGTCGATGCGCATTGCCACGTCCTTTTAGAAGGACACCACCCTGAGTTGTGCTCCTCGTTGAGTAATTTTGTTTTTCTTCCTCCTCTTCTTTTCTAAATATTTTTGACTCTGGCCTTTGAGCTGTGGCCGAGTGTGAAGATTACATCGGCATTAAAATAAACCCTCGCCCGAAATAACGGAGATATCTGCGGGGCAAGATAATAAAATTTGACAAGTTTGAAAATAAAGATTTCTTGCATACTTTAAATAAAATAAAATGTTTTAAACTTGTATTTAGCACTTGAGCCAAGCCTTTACCCTTGAAACCTTTCGCATGCATACATTGTTGTTAGGTAGTACGCGGTTTGCTGAGTATTCGTACTCACGGCTTTCTAATTTGTTGTTTTCAGAGGATTCTCTCAGTTTCGACTTCGACTACATCTCTGACGGCCCGTGACGTCCGCTCCTGCGCTCAAGCTAGCCTGTGTGGAGGAGGTTCGCTACTGTCGCCATGTTGAAGCTTCTGCCGTTGCTTTTATTGGATTCTCGATAGAGATATATCCGCTCTGAGATATTTTCGGCCTGCGTGCCGATGGACTCCTTTGAAAGATTTATTCTAATCATTTCACTCTGATCTACTATTTTCTAATTTGTTTCTTGTTTAATATTTTTGTTATGGTTTTTTGATTGATCACTTGTGATATCGTAATTGTCAAACTCCTGGGATTGACAATGTCACGTGAGATTAAGACTTATCAAAAGGTAAGTGAAAACCCGGTCATTACAGTCATGAGGATCGTTAGACGGAGTGGTGAGCGCGGCGCCGTTCCGTACGGAGGAAGCTGCATGGCCGCGTCGAATAAACGGCTCGCAGCAGGCAAAGCGCACTATGCGGATGGTGGCGCAACGGCCGGCATGGAGGTGAGCTCCGTGATGAGTTCCCGGTCTATTTAATCCCCAATGCTCCTTTGTAATCAGTGTCCAATCCAGTGAATAAAGTAAGGCCGAGATACAGACGCGATTGGCATCACGGCGTTCGTCGCCGGCAGACTTGTGCGTGCTCCCGTTGTTCTTCTTCTACCTTAGTCCATCATGTGAGAGAGAGCAGGGAGAGGTTCCTGGATTGTTCCAACAGGGAGATGGAGTCGATACCGTCCGGGGAGACATCTCTCCTGGTCTGCGGTGGCGGCGACGCGGTCTGTGCCAGGGAAAAGCAGTGTGGTGACGACGGCGTGGAATGAAATGGCGGTGGTGGGCGCCTAGGAGGGAAGGTGAGGTCGTGCAGAGAAGAGCTCGTACGGAGGCGTATCGATGGACTGAGTGCAAGCACCATCGGATGAAGATCTGACGGTCCAAATCTGCCCCTGGCAGAAAGGGCATCACCACCAGATTAAACTTTTAAGAGGAATAAAGATAAAGATTATGATGTTTTATATCTATGAAATTTCAGCTTGATCAATAATGTGGTGTGCTCCAAAAATAAATGCACTTACTAAGTCTGGACTTATCGACTATTCTAAACTCTAAAATCAACCCAAAATAACACGGGTTATTTCTCCAACTTTGGATACATGCTGCTATTTCCTGTTTTTTTTCATTTGCCTTGACTATAGTGTTTCTGAAAGAGAAAAGCTATACGCATATGACTGTGATATACCACCAGTGTTCGATCGATGTGGCGCTGATCTTCGCTAAGACCTGCTGGAGATAAATCCATCACTATGGTTGCATCGAAGAATGGTGCGACCGGATGCATAGCAGATCGAGCCCTTTTATTTATGCCATTTGTGCCCACCCATCACAAACGAAACCATCAGTAGCACTGCACATGGCGCACGGCTCACCCCCAAGCTCTACGAATCAAGCAAGGGTCGCCATCTACGTGCGATAATGGATTGTTTTTGAAGCTGGATTTGGTGGCTACAAAACCATACCCGTCATCGGTGTTCGCTTGATCATCGAGGTTTACCCATAAAAACATATGCAGAGTAAATGGCTAGCTATCACTGTTTCTGCAGTGTAAACTTGTACCTCCAAATCCTGATGTTTCAGTGGCGTGGTGGTGATCTATATGGTACCTACTTAAAGTATGATCTCACATGTATTACTTTCCTAAAAGTTAATTATAATTCATACTACTCCTATCATTTAAGAATTTCACCTTGAAATATGCTGAGCTCCAGAAATGAATAGTCTTGACATGTTGAAAGCGAGTTTTTTTTTCATTTCAGATTCGAGGAGAGCAGGCAAAATTAGTAATGCAAGTGGGTACCATGAGAGCTAAATTTAGTTCAGATTTTATAGATATTTATAAATTATTCGTAAAATCTAAATTAGATACGAGCTCGTGGGCATCGCATCCGTGAAATCTTCATTTCTCCATCCACGTGAACCACAAATATAGCCCAAATATAGCGGTGGATCCTTGAGCCCCAAGAAATTCCGCTTCGCCCCATTGGCACAGCCCTGCTCTGGTTGCGCGTGCCGGCTCCGCTCCCTCGGCTCAGTTTTTCCAAATCAATTCGAGTTGGCCCATTTGTGCAGGCAAAGATGTTAGGCCCATCTATGGTTATATATGGATAGCTGGGTTATCTGAGCTTGGGCTGATCAGATACAACCCAGATCTATTTGAAAGTAGGGAAACTCGAATAGAACTGTTTGGTCAATGGGTGAATTTGATACGTATCATTATAATTTTGTAAACTTTAATATATATTATTTATGTGTCAATGACAGATGGACTCTGCAAGTGAATGATATGTGAACCCGAACGTCATATTTCAAATTTCACAAAATTACATATATCAAATTAATCCTTAGTCAATCAAACGTTTAAAACAGACACGCTTGAGGATTACAAAATTATGTGGCCCAACCTATAAGAAAAGAAATCGAAATCTTATCCCAACCAATAATACATGAAATATAGCACATTGATGATGGCATTCCCTCCAGTTTTAGTTGCTAACGTTTGATAGTAAATTTAAACATCAATAATTAAAATCAAAGGGACCACATTGTAACCATTTCTTCAGTTCGCCACCGTTGCCGCAAGAAAAGCAGCCAAACGGCACCCAGGCATATACTGCTTCCTCCTCTCCGTCCCGTCTGGCCGGCGGCATATCGGCTAGCTAGTAGTGTCGGCGTTCTGACCACCGGCACAGTAAATATACGATCTTGGGGGTGGTGTGTCTTCGGACTCGATATGTCCTAGTCTAAACAAGACTCGAGGGAGTTTTTTACCTGGTTCGAGCCACCTCGAACGGTGTAATACCCTACGTTCAGGGACAGAATTATCTCGACGGTAATGTTACAATATAGGATTCTCTCTTCGCGGGAGGATACGGAATGTGGTCGAGTGGGGGTGCTTGCTCGAAAGAATGCAAGAACCCTTGGGCTCTAATAGAGTTCGTGGTTGTCTTTCGTGTGTTTGTGATGATGTTCGACCGTGAGGGTGTAGTCATTGTCTCTATCGCTCCCCGGGTCTCTCTTTATATAGAAAAGGCCTTGGGGTTATAAGTGGTGGGTCCTACACGATCCTGTCATCTCGCCGACAGGTGGGCTCTCCCGTCGTTGTCGCCATCATTTCGTTCCGTCTAGGCGTGGTCGTGACCCGTCGCATCGTGCGCAGCGGCGGGTATAGTGATGCTCGTCCGGCGTCACTGTGCCGGCTACAGTGCTGTCATAACTTGTCTGGCAGCCGTCGCAGCTTTCTGCTGTAGTGTCGCCGTGGTGAATCTCGTCTCGTCCCGTCAGGATGGATGGCAGTTGGCCATCAAAGTAAATGTACCATAACGCGGTACCTACCCTTTAGGGGTCGCTCTCGGGTGTCGGTCTCCGGAGGTCGGGGTCTTTGCGTGCCCGCGCGGCCAGGACAGGACCACCGTAGATCACCGTTGGGGGGGTCGAAACCCGTGATCGCCTGACCCCCGGCTTCACGTGTCTGAGCGCGACTTGTTAGGTACCCAGGGTACGTGATCCCGACAAGTAGCTACTGATGCTGCGGGTTCGGGCCGCCGGGGACGGTCCTCTTGTCCCTGGCGAGCACCCTGCGCGTGTTCCACTTGGACGGGCGGCCCAAGGCGACAGCCCAATCGCTGCCGTCCGTGAGCGCACCATCGCTGACGCTCGTTGGGCGCTCGATCCGACGAGCTTCCGGCACTGCCACGAGATCCGCTCCGATGACCAGGATCACCAAGAGCGCAATGCCGACAGTGCGAGCAGCCATCTCGATCCTATTATTTTCACTTCACATGTGTGTGTGTGATATCTCGGCCTAAGTGAGAAAAAAGCTCATAGTGACTAGTATGAGTTTAGTACCATCTTGAAAATTTGAGAAGGGTAAAGATCAATTTAAATACCCGACCGTAGAACGTAGAATAACTCGAGTTAACTATTTTACGCAAAGCGAGAATAAAAGCGTAAGCAGTTATTTTGCGAGATGGGACCCGCACGACGTGCGAGCGGGTCTGGAGTCATATTTCGAGGCTGAAATGTTACAGAATAGTATCAGAGCTGACTCTCGCGGTTTCACGGATGTGTATGTGCCAGGGGCGCGGGTACGGTGTGCATGGTGCGTGGGCCCAGCGTGGATACGACATGACATATATATCGACACTGGGCATACAGACGTGGCCAAGAGAGTAGATCTTAGATATATCTGTCCTGAAAGGGTAAATTGATCCACTCTTCCAGAAAGGGTAAATTGATCCACTCTTCAACGAGGACGTTGAGTTTAAAGGGAGAGAATACGATATCTCAACCTAAGTGAAAAAAAAGGCCATAGCGAAGAGTTATTCTGCGAAGTGGAACCCGCACGACGTGCGAGCGGATCTGGAGCCGTATTCCAAGATTAGGATCTTACAGTGTGTGCATCTATGTAAGTGCAGTTGAGCTGATCTGATCGTGGTGGAAATAGCCTGGCATTTATAGGTCCGTCGCAGCAACGACGCGACAAGAGAACGGTTTTTGCGATTCTGTGGTTGGTTAGCAGATTACAGTTAGGACAAAACGGTATCGCCTGGAAAGCGTGTTCGTCCGAGTGGCCACTACCAGTGATCTCGCGTCGCCATGCAAAGCTGCATTTCACGGTCATTTACGCGAGCACTTATTACACAATGCACTAGCTTCTGGTATGCGCCGAGCATTCGTAAAACCGTCGGCAAGATTACACAAAACCATAGCTTGGATCATGAACCAGCTCTGTCTGTCTTAGGTGATTGCAGTCTTGCTAAGACTTTATCTCTATACTACGTGCGCAAAAAGGTTCTATTGCATTTTAGATAGATCGCTCTGGATCCAATCATGCTGAAACACAGATGATGGATCCCTGTTTTAAATTGTTGTCATTAGAACAATAATTTCAGTTTAGAAATAAATTAGATTTATTGTCGTAACAACAACAATTTAAGAAGGAATTGAGGGAATAGTCCCAGATCCCGACATAGAAATGGAATGCCTATACAACTCCATTTGCTTTCCACGCCTGAATGCATACACAAGTTTTCTTGTGGATCGGTTGGAAGACAACCAATGTCCATTCCTCAATCAAACAAACGGAGATAAACAAATCCCGCAAAAGTCGGTATCTTAGTAGTTGATAAAATGCATTGGCGGTTTTTTACTTTAACAACTCGCACCTCTGAAAGCTGGAACGCTTTTGATCCCTGAGTACGAATCCGCTAAGAAAAGGTTAGTTACGCAACTCTTTGGATTGCATCTCGGAAGCTTCCTCTCGCTGTAGAAGCTATGACTCGTCAAATCGGTGACGTCGAGGTTAGGGCTTCAAGCTGAACAGGAGAGCTGCTCCAGCTGATATAGTGAAATCTGAGCTGTTTTTTGCCCTCCTCTTTTCACTGAGTTTGAAAATGCCGTTCAGGCCTTTTCAGATCTCAGAAAATATGTCAACTAAGATGAAGTGTGGTGCTGGGACTGATGACCATGTTTTGGATGATTCAATTGTTAGTAGTTATATATGGCCTTCTGGGGACATTATGTGACTAGAAGATTTGATCGTTTAGCTACCACAGTACAATTGATTCTTTTGTGTGAATCTCAGTATAACTGCTACTCTTTGCTTGTGACTTTGAATGGTTTTTTGCATTTCAAATTTAAGTTGCAATTGCAATATGCGCGCTGGTTTCATTGCGGCCCATACTTAGCGAGCCTGTATGATGCATGACTTGGGTTCCTAAAGCTCTCGTGCACGAATTAGCATTATCTTGATAATCCCCACGTGTTTTGAAAGTGGCTAAATTTCTGGGCACTAGTTCCGTTTGTTCGAGAGCGAGATCCACTGAAAGCTGACCGTTGGATGGTTTGAGTTAAAAACGTCACCAAAAAAGTCTCTAGTCGCCCAGTCAAATACTCTTTCCATTCAATTTTGCACTCTCACTCATCCATCTTTGTAAGGCTTATTTTGTTAAGTCAAACCTTGGATAGAAAGTTACTCCGTACCATCTGATGATAGATCTATGAGCAGGTATACCGAACTGAATCCTCAAAATAAGGAGCATGCATTTTCTTTTGAAGTTAATTACATCGACGCAGCGAACTGGCAACATGACTACTTGCTTCGTGTTACATATGAGACTTTTATTCATTCAGAACATTTATCCTTCCTTAACTTTGACTGCTATGTGACCAATTCTGAGTAAGCAATATATATGTAGCGGCAGCAGTGCAAAGCAGAAAAAGCAAGCATCAGTGATGCTGGGGGTCCGGTCCTCCCGGGCTCAACCGCTTATCCTCGTAGGGCCCGGTCTCGATGGCGGCGTCGATACCCCGCTCTTGGGCAGCTCCGTCGCGGACAGCAGCCGCATCCGCGTGAACCACAGCCTGAGCCGGGTGGAGGAGCCCGACCACCACCTCTGCGGCCACCTCTTGCTGCGGCAACGGCCGAGCCGAGCAGGAGCGCTGCACGACGGCTGCGGAGAGCAGCAGCACGGCGCAGAGGAGAAGTTCCCTCCCAATCGTGGCTGCCATGTCTAACAAATTTCCCGGGCCGTTTTCAGATCCAGACAAAGTTTTAGTGAGCCTAGCTAAACAACACTATCCGAGATTACAGACCTCGAGGTGTTAACTGCGAATCTGTGTAATAAGGCTTGTGAGACAGAGCAACGGGTAACCGCACGTCTTATATAGGCCTCGCACATGGGGCTCGGGGCGATGCATGGCATCGTGCGCCCATGTGGCCAGCTACGTGGAAGCAACTCGCGGTCGTGTGGATCGACATCATCCTCTCGGCGATGGATGGTCAGCGTCAGTCACTGACGGCGCCTTTTGACAACGATCGTGTTTATCATGTCGAGCCCACGGCTGGAGTTGAGTTTGACTCGGCTGCCCGTGTTTAGCTCGCACACCAGTGGAAGTGTTGAATTTGAAGCTTGCTACTAGTAGGTTCTGGGTTTTGCCGACGGCAGTGATCTTGTTCATTTTTATTCAAACCATAGCTTTCACATCATCCATGCATGCATGCTGAATCGATCCAATACTCCTTCCGTTTCTAAAAATATTATCATAGTTTAGTTTAAATTTGAACTAATCGGTAAAAACAACTTTGGAAGGGGTATATCTCAGCCTGATTTTTTTTTCCAGCCCACGCGTCAGCCGTGGAAAGCTGCAGTCTGGGGCGCGAACGGCGACCCAAAGCACTCCCACTGACCGCGCCGCGCCTCGTCATCAGTTTTAGTGGATAACCAGCCAATCACATCGCATCAATCGCCCGGGCCATGACCACACGTAGTTTGGGCTTGATTGCTTGAACGCTGAAGGAGAGCGCCATGAGATTACCAGTAGTAAATCTAAGAACAAAGACGAAAGTTTCATCTCTAACCACTCAATTAAAAGGCGCCGCTTCCAAAAGGTTATTGCCATCTCTAAGCACTTGATCAGAGGTTGAAGGTCGAATCACCGACTGGACGATGACGGAGCAAGCAAGCCATGAACCTAGTCACCGGCCATGATCTTTTTAGGTTAAACGTTCCTGTGGTCTGCCTGATTGGAGCAGTCCAACGCGTCTTCTCCGTTTGCGATGCGTGGGATGGAGATCGATTCAGACGGCGCATGCCAAGCGTTATCGTCTCTTGCAACCGACGCATCGTAAACTCAGTGCACTTCTTGGCATTTGATCGCCCCCCTGAATTGTCGAGAGTGGAAAGAAAAAGGACAGTTGAATTATGGCTGGCCACTATAACATACATGCATACAGATCGTGGTGATGGCCAGGGGACAGGAGATTCATACTACATAATTTTCTGCAGCTGTGTGCGCTCTTTTGAACAATTCGAAGGATCCTTCCCAGCTGCCACTACTAACTATAATCTTGATAACTTAAGTTGGAAGGCAGAGATAAATTTGGTTACTGAACGATCGTGGAGACGTAGCTGACGAAACCACTTGAAAGTTCTGCCATGAAATTACTAAGACGGCATTCTTCTCTCTCATTAATGTCAGATACAGTTCGCTAACCAAACATCACGGGGCGCTTTCCGGCACTGGATTCTCTATGGACCCGTGCCGCGTCAGATCCCAATCATCCAGCGTCGACGAGCACGGCTGGGGGTGCGAGTAGAGTACCGTGCTTCCTTTCAGTTCCGCAAATGTGTTGCAAGCCATAGCAGCAGACACGCGCAAGCGTTCAAGCTGGAGGTGCCCTGTAGTCACTAGTCCGTGAGTCCCCCTGTTTTCACAGGCCCGGTGCAGCGGTGCTTCCTTCACGGGCAGTCGAGCTCGGCCCGGAGGGTACAACTACACGGTTCAGGAACCCCTTTTGCCGGCATCCCGCATCCACGTCGCCGTAGGATGAACGTGCGATGGCGCCCGGCCGTGGCCTTGCGCAGTGGTGTAACTGGAGTAGGTGGGCCGCTAAGGAAAAAGTAATGGGTTAAACAGTACACAGTGTTAAACAGTATAATACTACAGTATTAAATGGATTATTTTCCACAATATAAGAGTGGACCGGGACCGGCTAGCTCCGCCACTGGCCTCACGTACAGTGGCTACCTATGCCCGTCGCATGAACGTGATAGCGGCAGCCTGGCCCCGGAGCGGAAAGCAAAGGCCGGCTGATCGATCGAGGTGCCGACCGACCACCAAAAGCCGCTGCACCCGCAACAGCGTATCTACCGTGTCTATCCGTGGCCAGCGCACTCGTCGTCTGCATCCGTGTGGTGAGGCGGTCGCGGTTGCGTTCACATGCAAAACGCTAAGAGGAGATTCCCTTGTCGGTTGAACGGAATCCCACGTCATGAATCGAAGTGTGACTGTCATCCCTCTCTTACATCTTCCGTATTCTATACACGTATATAGAATTTTTTTTTATCAAAGGTAACAGGCATTAATAAAGATCTTTGCTGGTTCGAATGTCACGGGCATTACTAATGCTCGTGACCTTTGAACCAGCAAAGATCATGCACCTTATGATTTTTTTAGTCATTGATCATGCAGTTATACGCGTGATTAATAACCGACTCTTTAGTAATGTGTTTTTAGTCACGCATTTTATGTGTGTGACTAAAATGTGTTCTTCACGCAATGTATACTTTGAAGGTGAATGTCTATTCTCTTCAATCATTAACGACAATATTATTACAATGAGCACATGCATTCTCAAGTTTTTTTATCAAAAATATTGTAATTACACCCATCACAACAATTTAGTTGAAGAAAATTTTGATGATTTAAGTCTGTTTATAGTCATTGTACTCACAGAAAGATAAACTCATAAGTCATCAGCACACTCCCTACAGTGTTCACTTACCTATTAGATGAAATGGAGGATCTAGTCATCGAGAAACTATATATTGCAAATCATTATTTTTTTATTTTCAGCTACTATAAAAACAATTATAATTATAAAGATTTACACATTTGCAAGGAAATGAATAGGATTGGAATGTTAAATGCTACAACAACTGCAAATATATTAAGAGAAGCATCTTTATATAAATGGCAGGAAATAATAATTGTTTTAATACTGCATACAAATAATATCACACTCTAATATTGTTTGAAATTTCAGAGCGGAAGGTTGTACGCAGTAAGTGCAAAAAGTTTCTGGTATTTGCATCAGCATACCACATACCATTGGAATGAAAATAATTAACATAAGTCCAAATTATAATCACTGTCCCTGTCCCTGGAAAGTATTGGGTACCATGAACCTCATTAATAACATTATCTTTGTGTAAGTTATCGATACTAATTTTAGTTCGAGCAACTAACTATTTGTACATATCATTTGTTATAAAATATATTACAAAACATTCTGTCACACATCTACTTTATTATAATTGAGAGCATTAAAACTTTTAAAAATAAAATATGTTTTCATCTCTGAATCCCCTTCTAAAATAGTTTTAGTAAAAATTCTATTAGCTTGAAACTGCATGAAGAATTAGATAAGAAGTAGTTCAATATTCATAAGTAGATAAGAAGTAGTTCAATATTCATAAGAAACTAAAAGGTAAGTAGAAATACTAAAGGGCAAGCTATATATATAGCTACACTAAAAGAATAAAAATCTTACATAAATATTTTATCTTTAGAAATATCTATAATACTTTAAAGAGTTATAAACTTTTTTAAGCTATCAGCATACTAGAATAATATTTTATTGATGCTAAATAAGGTGGCTACTGGTAATAAACTTTTTTAGTGTTAAATCTTCATGTTATTTGAGGTGGCACATATAAATATACTTTTACCTCTTAGAAGGTAAGACTAGAAGTTGATTTATATAAGGAAACATTCTCCTGTTTACAGTCACCTGTCAAAATTCATTAATTAATTTTCAAATTAAATGATGCAGTAATTTATAATTGTTGAAGAAGTTTTATCTCTCTAGAGGTAAAAGAATAATGGCGCGGGGCTTCCGCGGCGGAGCCATCTTCTTCCGCGCCCCTGGTCGTCCACACGCCAGAGCCGAACCGTTTGTCTGCAACGGGTGTTCCCGGCACACCACCGCCGGCGCCGCGGTCCACGACGTCGAGCACCACAGCGGCCTCCTTGGCCGCCTTGCGCCACTGCTCGCTCTGCACGCGGGAGCGCTGCGCCTCGGCCTCCATCGCCTCCCTGGCGCGCTCCGACGCCCGCAGCAGGTCGGCGACCCGGGCCTCGCGCGCCGCGCTGTCCCGCAGAGCGCGCTCCGTCTCCCGCGCCCTCGTGGCCGTCGCCTTCACGTCCTCGCCGCCCCCTCGGCCATCTTCGTGAGGTCGGCGTTGTCGGCCTCGAGCGCGGCGATGTCCGCGTCCTTGGCCGTCAGATTCGCCGTCAGCTTGTTGATCTCCGCGTCGGTCGACGCCAGCTTGCGTCTCAGCTCGTCGAGTTCGGTGCTCTCCGCCGTCAGCGTCTCCCTCAGCTCGTCCACCTCCGTGTCCCGCACCGTCAGCTTCGTCCTCAGCTCGTAGACCTCCCTGTCCTTCGCCGTCAGCTTCGTCCTCATTGTTCACGTCCTCATTACCAGTCGTGTTCCTGGCCTCCTCATTGTTGTTCTCCGGCTCACTCGACACAACCGCGACAAGAACATCGGTGTCCGACGCGATCATACTAACTTTCTCATCGTCGGCAACCGTCTCGACATCAGCAGCGTGGGCTGCTGCTGCTGCCAGCGCCGTGTTATGGCCATCGCCTTGGAGCGCGGAAGTGGCGCCGACGTCGTCCCTCTTCTTTGCGGCAAAGCGCTTGTATCCCGCCCCGCCCCAATCGACGCCGCCCCGCGCCCCACATCGATCCGCGCTGCCGCAATCCACTCTGCCCCGCGACGAATAACGGCTGGTGAGGTCGCTAATCGAAAGTAGTAGTCGTCAACTGAAGTTTGCTTTATATAATATTCAGATTACAGAAACCGCAATTTGAATAATTAGTTCCTTTTCTCAGTTTTTTGTGAGTAAAGCAGGATATCGGCAATTCTATGCTTCGGGTAGGGAAATTTGGGGCTCCATAAACTGTCAGCAAAAGAATACTAGTAGGCAATTTTAGATTCATCTCTGGTGCTTTTCTGTATAGGCTTAGATTGACATGAGTAGGAAGTTTGTGTATCTGTTGACCAACAACATGAGACATGGGCGGTCCACCGTTGAGGTGCGCCGCATCAGCATGTCTGGTTTCTTTCACCCATCCGAACCGCCAAACGGATCAAGAAATGCGAAACACGCTGCAGCTTGTCCAGCAAACAGTATATCTATGATGGAGCTGTCACGGTTGCCTCGGCCTGAGATCATCTTCCAACTCCCTGCTTTAAAATTTGAAAGCGGGACAATGCAGCTCATGGGATTCAGCCGCCATGGCAAGGATCATATCGTCGGCACCGACCAGAGGGGCAACGCACTCCTGTACAACGCAGAATTGCGTACTGTCAGAGTACTGTCCAGCCTGAACAAGCCGAAGAACATGGCTGTCTCCCTCAATGTTGGCGACAGCCTCTTTGTCATGGACAGATATCCTCGACCATCCGACACAATGAGCTTTGAAGTCCTCAGCTATGGTCGTCCCTCTAACAAACGACCGGGCCGGCAGGGCTTGTACTGGCACTCGCTACCACCGCCGCCTTATGTGTTTGAGTCAGGGATATGAATCGCAGCTACCCACAAGCTATATCAGGTCCCACACGGTGGTCGGAGACTCAAACATCTACATATCTTCCAAGAACATCGGGACATAGTCCTTCGACACGGCGACTCGTGCGTGGAGCAAGGCCGGTGACTGGTTGCTGCCGTTCTGCGGCCGCGCCGAGTGCGTCCCCGAGTACAATCTCTGGTTCGGCCTCTCATACGATGACAAGAGGTTGTGCACGTCTAACCTGTCCTCTGCCTCCATAATCAAGCCGCCAAAGCTGCGCAACCTCTGGGGGTGGGAGGATGATCTCAAAACCCCAAAGGACTGGGCCACAGGAGATTCTTTTGTTGTGTCCCTGGGCTCTGGCAAGTTCTTCGTCGCCAGGACCTTCCATGTGGTGCGGAAAGTATAGCTCAGAGATAGCTTCCTCTGCCGGGAGGAGGACGACATGTTCGCCGTGTTCACTGGTGTGGAGGTGGAGCAGAGTGGCAAGGCTGGGAAAGGGCTCAGGATGGTTGCGCACAGATCCAAACGGTACAGGTTCGTGGATAAGTTTCTCCATGGCGTATTTTGATTTCTGGCCTGGTGTTCAATGATACAATAGTCGTGTTCAGGGAGGTTCCTGGATAAGTTTCTAGATGTGGTATTTTTGTTTCTCCGGCCTAGTGTTATGTTAACTAGTACTGAACAATCATGTTCAGGTCCCAGTGGCCGACCTGGAGTTTTATATGAGCTAGGCATTCAAACTGATTAGGTAGCAAAATAATTTTGGGGACAATTCAATAGTTGAGATATTTTGGTCCTCATTTTTTTTTAGTTTTTGACTCAAATTTGTTGGATTTTTATCCTGGTTTCCTTATTTATTTGTATGCATATCAAATACAAAAAAATATATCTTTCAACCATTTGACAAAACTTTGGTCATTCAACTGAATGCCCTTTAAAAAAAGAGGTCCAACACTGGTTCAGGATCGATCTTGTGTGATTTAGTATATATGATTATTGAAACAAAAGCCTGCTCTAGCAGTATCCTCCCTCTGTTCTTTAATTAATGTTGTCAATTTTCACTATTCGTTTTATTTCAAAAAAAATTAATAAATTTTATATAATTTGTTATAATTTGATTTGTCATTAAGGTTATTCGAATCACAACTTAAAATTTTAAACATTCGAACAAATTTTTTGAATAAGATTATTGATCAAAGTTAAATATAAAAGTCAATGGTGACATAAATTAAATAACTGATGGAGTATGTGATTTAGCATTATTCTCTTGGTGGACTGATCTCCCAGTCTCAGCCTCCCAGGCAGTGAAAGCATATCGGTGTTTCTGCCCTGGAATTTAATCCTGCTATATCTGCAAATATATCTATATTTTTCCTTTCCAATTATTTCTTATGATGTTTGGGAACCATGGATGTAGATGAATAATTATTGAAACCCTACCCATCGGTTAGCTTGGATTTTGATGGAGTCGTTCATCAATCACCATATGCTAAATGCAGCCACTGCACTGTCCGAAACCTGTACAAACTGGTTGTTTCTTTGGCTCGGTTTGCCAGTAATCGGACAACATTGTCCAATTCATTCATGTAACTGGAGATGAGCCAAAATGCTCCAGAGGATGCCCTCCAATGTTTTCTCATGCCACTCTTCAAACGTCGCATGAACTCAGCGAAAAAATGCAACACAAGTTTATTTTGGTTTAACCAGAATAACTTAACCAGCCATTACATAAATAGCAGTAAATTAAAACGAACTGTAAACAGGTCGCTGTAATCCTCCTAGTGGTGACTGCAGAACAGAGCAAGTGAACATTCCCAGGGACGACCACACGACGACTCAATTTCCACCACTTCTGCGCCTTCTTCTTCCACAGGTCGCTAAGCGCCCGCATGGCGCCGGGCTTCCGCTTCCCGGCGGCGCCATCTTCATCCGCGCCCTTGGTCGTCCACAAGCCAGAGCCGAACCGTTCATCCACAAGGGGTGTTCCCGGCGCGCCGCCGCGGTCCACGACGCCGAGCACCACGGCGACCTCCTCGGCCGCCTTGCGCCACTGCTCGCTCTGCACGCGGGAGCGCTGCGCCTCGTCCTCCATCGCCTCCCTGGCGCGCTCGGACGCCCTGAGCAGCTCGGCCGCCCCGGGCCTCGCGCGCCGTGCTGTTCCACAGCGCGTGCTCCGTCTCCCGCGCCCTCGCGGTGGTCGCCTTCGCGGCCTCGCCCGCCTCCTCGGCCATGTTCGTGAGGTCCGTGTTGTCGGCCTCGAGCGCGGTGATGTCCGCGTCCTTAGCCGTCAGACTCACCGTCAGCTTGTTGATCTCCTCGTCGTCGTCGGTCGACGCAAGCTTGCGTCTCAGGTCGTCTAGCTCGGTGTTCTTCGCCGTCAGCGTCTCCCTCAGCTCGTCCGCCTCCGTGTCGCGCACCATCAGCTTCCTCGGGCAGTAAACCTTAATTGTTTACTGAGATGAGGATCAATTTAGAACCATCGTTATTTCTATCATAGCTACATCAAGTAAATCTTTTTACACAAACGAGACAGAAAGTATAAAAGAAGTGATATACATGAATGCGCGTGCCCCACTCCACGTAAAAGCTGAGCAGCAAGTGTACTTTAGATATGGAGCGTTACAAGTATTTTGATTTCTCTAGCCTTGTGTTCAAAAACTGAACAATCGTGTTCAGGTCCTTCAAGGTGAATCTTGCACGATTTATTAAGTGATTATTGAAACGAAAACTCGCTCTAATAGAAAAAAGTGTGCAGTATTCTTTTGTTAGATACTAAGTAATTAGGTGGACTGATCTCCCAGCCTCCTCGGTAGAGAAAGCATATCGATTTAATCCTGCTGTCTCTGCAAATATATCTGTGTTTTTCCTTGCCAGTTTTCCCCTTGAGGTTTGGCAACCATGGCTGTAGTTGAATAACTATCGAAACCATACCCAACGCTTAGCTTGGCTTTTGATGATGGACTCATTCACAATCTACAAAATGCAGCCACATCACTGTCTGACACCTGAACAAATTGGTTGTTTATTTGGCTCGGTTTGCCAGTAATCGAACATTGTCCAATCATTCATGTTCCTGGACCTTAGCCAAAATGCGCCAGAGGATGTGTTAGCGGGTATGGTTAGACCCAACTGTATATTGTTGTTTATTGTTGTTATCTCACTAATTGTGGATCATGTAACCAACCATATCCTGTGGCATTGTCACTATATATTGATGCCTCAGCCTTCCTCTGGCTGTGCGGCGTTTCCCCATAATTCTACATAGTATCTTTCGTGTTTTGATCCTACTCTTCTGCTGCCTCTCCACGAGACGATCACCCAACGCTCGCGTCCCACTTCATCCGTGCGCCGCCGTCTCCTTGTTCATCGCCATGTCGATGAACTCATCTACTGCAACCTCTGGTTCTACCTCTCTTGCCACCAATTTTGAATCTGCCCCCATCCTCATTAGTCCCTTTGCCACCGTCGTCGTCACCACACATGTCCCTTTCAAGCTTGATCTCCAGGGCACCAGCTACACCAGGTGGTGCTCGTTTTTCAAGTCATTATGTGGCAAATTTGGTGTGCTGTCCCACATCGATGGCACTAGTCCAGCTCTCCCCAACGATCCCTCCTGGGTCATGGATGACGCAGCCGTGGTCAGCTGGCTCCTTGGTTCAGTGGCCGATGATGTTCTTGATCTCGCCACTGCTCCTGATCAAGACGTGCACCAGCTCTAGTGTGCTATCAGGGATAACTACCTCGACAACACGGAGTCTAGGGCGATCTTCGTCAGTAACCAATTGTACTCGCTGGTCCAGGGCGATCTCCGTGTCGATGAGTACTGCCAGCGTATGAAGAACCTTGCTGACTCGCTACGCGATCTAGGTCACGAGATCAGCGAACCCCAGCTGGTCCTGAACCTTCTCCGTGGCCTCAACCCATGCTTCTCGTCCACTGCAGATGACATCGCAAATCAAAGTCCGTTCCCATCATTCAGCAAGGCTCGCTCTATGTTGTGACTCAAGGAACTTCGGCTGGCGAACGAAACATCCGTCGCGACACACACCGCCATGGTCGCATCTTCCGCTCCCTGCAGAGTCAGGTGTCGTGGTTCTGCGCCACCTCCAAAACCACCACAACCGTCATTCAATGGCGGCTCATCTAATCAGAAGAAAGGCAAGAATTATAAGAAAGGTGGTGGTAACAGTGGCGGGCTATCTCATGGCAACAAACCTGCTCCACGAGCGCCTACCCCTGCTGGACCCTGGGTATGCTTCAACCCATGGACAATGCCGGGCTCCTACAATCCCGGTGGCTGGTGCTCGTCGCCCGGCATTCTTGGATCTCGCCCAACGACTCCTCCTCAAGCTTACAACATGACGTTGCACCTCTAGAACCGTCGTATCCGGCATACCTGGCACAGACGTCGTATCCGGCATACCCGGCACAACCGTCATATCCGGCATACCCAGCACAACCGGCATCACCACAGTGGGATCCAGCCGGTCTCATTGCCGTGATGAATGGACTCTCCACCGGTTCCCAGAACATTTGGGTCATCGACTCCGATGCCACCACTCACATGACGTCGGAATATGGTATTCTCTTCTCTCCTCAGTCCCTTCCCTACCCCTCATCTGTTACCGTAGGTAATGGATCTCTTATCCCCCATTACACTCTCTAGACATGCTCAGTTATCTACTCCTTCATCTAACTTTGCTTTATCTAACATTCTCTTTGTTCCTACTCTAGTTAAGAATCTTATCTCAGTTCGTCAATTCTGCCGTGATAACCCTTGCACAATTGAATTTGACGCCTTTGGTTTCTCCATCAAAGACCTGCAGACCCAGCACGAGATTCTTCGGTGCAATAGCGATGGAGATCTCTACACCATCCCTCCTATCACGCCAACTCATCACCAGCAAGCTTTCATTCCACCAGCACTCCTACCACACTTTGGCACCAACGGTGTGGTCATCCCGGTCCCGCGGCTCTTGCGTCATTAAATAAGTTGCATCTCATCACATGTACTAAACAAGATCGTACAATTGCCATGCCTGCCAACTTGGCAAACATGCTCGTCTTCATTTTACTAGTTCCACATCTCATACTTCTAGTCCTTTTGAGTTAATCCATTGCGATGTATGGACATCACCGGTTACTAGCAGTTCTGGTTTTCAATATTATCTTGTCCTCGTTGATGATTACACTCATTTTAATTGGACTTTTCCGCTTCTTCGCAAATCTGATGTTCATGACAACATTGTCAACTTCATCCGCTGTGTGCATACACAATTCGGTATCCCTGTTAAAGCTCTCCAGGCTGATAACGGAACTGAATTCGTTAACCACCTAAACACCACGTTTCTCTCCACACACGTCATCTCCCTTCGTCTCTCGTGTCCCTACACATCACAACAAAACAGGAAAGACGAGCGCGCCCCCTTTCTCACCCTCAACAATGTTGTTCGCACAAGCCTCTTGCATGCTTCCATGCCACCTCAGTACTGGGCCGAGGCACTTGCCGTTGTAACTCATCTTGTTAACCGGCGCCCATACACCTCCATCAACAACCAAATTCCCGATGAACTTCTTTTCCAGAAACCACCTACATATGATCACTTGCGTGTCTTCATATGCCTGTGTTATCCCAATCTTTTTGCTGTTGCACCACACAAACTTGCCCCTCGATCTGCTGCTTGCGTCTTTCTAGGCTGCCCATCCTCTCACAAAGGCTATCGGTGTCTCAACCTAGAAACAAAACATATTTGATCTCACGACATGTCGTGTTTGACGAAACAACATTTCCTTTGCCTCATTGTCCAATCCATCATCTCTGGACTTCTTGCTTTCCAGTACTAGCCTGCAGGAACAATCGCCTCCAGTCAGCACCAACAACCGGCCTCCAGCGGATGCTCCATCACCTGCTGATGTTGAGCAACCGTTGTACATCCAGTAGCCTGTGCCCAGATCACCAGCAACATCTTGTGATCAACCACAGCGTGTTGCACCACCGGCACCACCTGCTCCGACCGATCCAGCGTCTGCTATGACTCCAGAGGCCACAGATCCTTCTGTGCTTCCCGAGCAGCAGAATGCTGGCCCTCCCGGTGCACTTGCCTCGGATCATGTGCAGCCCTGTGGTCCTATGCAGCCACGTCCTGCACCTGGTCCGCATGGCATGACGACAAATGCTCATGCTGGCATTGTCAAGCCCAAAGAACGCATGAACCTCAACGTCATGCATTCAGCTGCCTCTCCTCTCCCGGGCAACTACAAAGCTGCCCTTGCTGATCCAAATTGGCGAGCAGCAATGGCAGACGAGTACAATGCTCTCCTCGACAACGACACTTGGACATTGGTTCCTCGGCCTCCAAAAACCAACGTCATCACCAGCAAGTGGACTTTTAAACACAAGTATCATACTGATGGATCTCTGGCTCGTCACAAGGCCCGGTGGGTAGTTCGTGGATACTCTCAACAGCACGGCATCGACTACGATGAGACTTTCAGCCCCGTCGTCAAGCCGGCTACTATCCGGACCGTCCTCAGCATTGCCACCTCACGCGCCTGACTGATCCACTAGCTCGACATCAAGAATGCCTTCCTGCACAGTCACCCGGACAAGACCGTCTACTGTCAGCAACTGTCCGGCTTTGTTGATAGTTCACGGCTTGATCATGTGTGTCTGCTCCGGAAGTCATTATACAAGCTCAAGCAAGCCCCTCGCGTGGTACCAGCGGTTCGCCACCTTCATCAAGGCCTCGGGGTTCAAGGCTTCTCTGTCAGACACCTCCCTCTTCATCCTCAAAGATGGTGACAACCTGGCATACCTTCTCCTCTATGTCGACAACATCATCCTCACCGCCAACTCGACGGAGCTGCTACACTGACTCACACGCCTTCTACACTCAGAGTTCACCATGACAGACCTTGGTGCTCTACATCACTTTCTCGGTGTTAGCTTCATGACCATTGAAGCCCCTCAAAGGTATGAATGATTTTGATGATTGAATGAGAACCATAAACTGACTCGTTGGATGCAGGTTTATCTCTACCTTTCTACATTTCTACGAGTTGGTTGCTGTAAGGCTGTCCGTGCTTCCGAAGTGTTTCTAAGGAGGTTGCTGGTTTAAGGCTAAGGATTGTTTAGTGCCAAGTGTGGCTTAGCTTTTAGGCCTTGAGTCAATAGGAAACACCGGTACTATTAAGAGGGGTCAGATCACTCGTCTTAATTTTACAAGAATTAGAGAGTGTAGATGCTCTAGGTTCTCTGAGGCACTTGAGTGATCAGTGAGAGCTTGAAGGTGTCAAGGTTTGAAGCCGAAAGAGTGAAGACCTTTGAAGCAGTTCAAGTTCAGCAGCTGAAGGAGTCACCGGACAGTCTGTTCGGTGTCACCAGACAGTCTGGTGAGTGTCGAGGTAGGAGTCCAGAGAAGATGTTCCCTGGAGTCAATGAAGCTGGAGTCACCAGACAGTCCGACGGGAGTCACCGGATAGTCTGGTGAGTGCTAGAGTTCGCAGTTCAGAGAAAGGTGCTCTCTGAAGTCTTAGGAAAAAGTCACCGGACAGTCCATCGGTCAGAGACCGGACAGTCCAGTGAGCTCCAGAAGAGGTGTCTCTGGTGATCCAAAAGAGAAGGTCACCGAACAGTCCAGTGATGGTATGAACCGAACAGTCCAGTGTATCATAGAGTGGATTTCAGAAAGGTTGTTTTTTTGCTAGGAGGAGACCAGGAGTCACCGGACAGTCTGGTGGTCCCAGTCACCGGACAGTCCGGTGATTGCAAAAAGTAGTCAGCTTTTTGGCAACAGCTCTTAACGGTTGTTTTGTGGCTTGAGGCCTATTTAAACGTTGGGGGAGCTGTTGTGGAGGTTGCTCGCGACTAGAACAGTTGGAGATCATTTGTTGTGAGCCATTCTATGTCAAAGGAGCATAAGAGAGCATCTAGTGAGATCTTGAGTGATTGTAAAGAGTAGCAAAGAGTATCCACGCATTCCTAGAGCTTGTGAGGCTGAGAGGAGTGACTTTGGCTTGTTACTCTCGGTCTATAGCAGCCTAGACTGGTTAGATGTCGTTATCTAAGCTTTTGAGGAGATTGTGGAGGTCGACATCAAGTTTGTACGCGGTTTCGGGTCCTCCACTCGAAAGGGACACCAAAAGTGAGCGTCCAAGCCTTGGAGGCTTGCTCTAGTGTTTGGGTATTATATGCGATAGCTGAGTCGCCAGTGTCTTCACTCCAGGAGTGAAGCGTACCCCTGTGAATATCGTTCTAAGAATAATGAGAGGAACCAAGACTCTGACGGGAGTAGTTCAACGGAGATTAGGAGAAGACGCAATCTTTTCGATACCTCGAGAAAAATCGCTGAGCATTCCTTTCACTCTTCTCTTTACTTATCGCATTGACCTTATTGCAAGTTGTGTGTTAGGTTGCTTGGTTGATTCTCTTGGTGGCTCTCATGCCGGTGTGCTTACTAGCTTGATAGGTTGATCCTTCTCTATCTCATAGGCTGTGATTATCTCCTAGCTTGTTCTTAGCTTGCACTTAGATCTCTCTCTTGCTAGGAATTGGTTGCTTGATTGCTAGAATTTAGGAAGTGTAAGAAAAAGTTATAGTAGTGCTAGTGCTTGATTCAACCCCCTCCTTGGTCACTTGATTCTCTCAAGTGGTATCAGAGCTAAGTGCTCAAATTAGGGTTTAACCGTCTTTAAGAAGTGATCGGGAGTAATGAAGACGTGTTCTTCATTGGGGTCCGGTAGTGGCTCTTGGAAGGATTGCTTGCTAAGCTACCTATATGTCACAAAAACCAAAGAATTTAAGTGCTAACATGAACAACTCTTCAAACTCTTCATCTAGCAACTCTCTTATTGCTACTATGAATGATAATCTTACTTATCTTGAGCTCATAGATGTTTACACTCACTTGGGAATTCTTAATGATGAATCTATAGGTGCTGCCATGATTAGATTGAGGAATCTTGTTGAAATGATCAACTCATTTGAAGGAGCACTTAAGATCTCTCATAACGAAATCATCAAGAAGTTCTTCACATGCAAGTTATCTAGCTCTTGTGCCTCCCGTGTTGCTTCATACATGAAGATGAACACTACTGCTTCCACCTAAAACAAGAATATTGATGCTCATGCTCATCACACCCTTGAGCCCACGATTTGCGTAAACTCCACCTCTACTAGCTCTTTTTCATACATTGTTGATGATGATATTACTAGTAGCTTAGTAAAGGATTATTATGATATGCTATGTGATGAGTATGATAATCTTGTTGTCTTGCCTAATGAAACTCCAAGAGATTTGTGCAATCGCATTGAAAAGCTTGTAGGTTGGATCAACTCTTATGAGAAGAGGTATATTGCTATTGATGAAGCACGCAAGAAGAAAATTGATTCATGAAAGCATCACTTCAAGTGCTTCAAAGAACAAATGTCATCTCATGATCTTGCTCTCATTGTAGAGGTTAGTAATGATGAATCTAGTAATGCTTTTGATACTAACCTCTCATGTCTAATGGCCTCAAGCAAGGTGAATTACAAGAATGGTGGAAAGCATTGGGTTCTTAACAGTGGATGTACCCAACATATAAACGGAAATCATAAAATGTTTTCCACCATCAAAGAAGATGATAACAAAGACAAAGTGACCTTC